>OX352772.1:195459273-195774273 GCA_947095535.1 Poecilobothrus nobilitatus
TTCACTTATACTATCTACAAAATATTGAATAAATTTTGTAGCAATCTCAGCCTCTTTTGAATATATTTTACTCACGAAACAAACTTCATTGGTTTCATTCCTAAGTTTTCTTAATATAGAACTTTTTATTTTGAGCCACATAGATTTTTGGTCTCGTGCATTTCCAATTTGATTATTAACACATTTACGGTCAGTGTCTGTGGGTATTTGATGTCGGGGGTCACCATAAGTAAAAAAGAAACTGGAAGAGATAAATGAATAAGGTTTTGACAAAGTTAATTAATTATTGTATAGGTAAATTCAATAAAATTTAGGTACCGTTATTTTGAACGGTATATTCCGTCTTGACCCAGTAACACTTCGCTACGGGAATATGGGACTAACTAAAAAACTTGACGGGACTAACTAAAAAAAGCAAACCACAATCAAACTAGATAGCACATCATAAAAATAACAATGATAAAATAAAAATATGTTTCAAAATAAATAAAATTTAGGACTCATGGAATATAAATTGAATTCCATGAGTCCTAAATAAACAAAATTAAAACCATCTCCCTAATTTGTTTGGTATTGAAACAAAAAAAAATATTTCCATTATCATTATCGATCAATATTATTCTATTATATGAAAGTACTTAGAAACCTATGGTTTTATTCAAAAAGAGTTATTTCCAATATTGCAACAAAATTGAATGTGATATATCAATTTTTAAAACAAATTGTCATATTTAAACTAAATTTTTAGTTTATTACTAAAAAATTAACAATTAGTTTATTACTATAATATTATAAAATTAATAATTAATAGTTTATTACTCTTAATAAAACTCTTTTTAAAAAATAAAATATACCCTGAAATCCACTTTCCATGAGAAAGTTTTCTTTTTTTGTCTCGATTTTTTTTACTAGATGTTTATTATTTATATCCAGAACCCTTCTAGTTTTCTCTACCAAGGAGATCAGCTTTAATTTTTCAACCAACCATATAATGGGTGTTTTTTTTTAATTTTTAATAATAATAATAATAATAATAATAATAATAATAATAATAATAATAATAATAATAATAATAATAATAATAATAATAATAATAATAATAATAATAATAATAATAATAATAATAATAATAATAATAATAATAATAATAATAATAATAATAATAATAATAATAATAATAATAATAATAATAATAATAATAATAATAATAATAATAATAATAATAATAATAATAATAATAATAATAATAATAATAATAATAATAATAATAATAATAATAATAATAATAATAATAATAATAATAATAATAATAATAATAATAATAATAATAATAATAATAATAATAATAATAATAATAATAATAATAATAATAATAATAATAATAATAATAATAATAATAATAATAATAATAATAATAATAATAATAATAATAATAATAATAATAATAATAATAATAATAATAATAATAATAATAATAATAATAATAATAATAATAATAATAATAATAATAATAATAAAAATAATAATAATAATAATAATAATAATAATAATAATAATAATAATAATAATAATAAAATAATAATAATAGCTGGTACAGTGGATCTATCTTTGCTTATATCATGCAGGAAGGTGTTATATACTACTGCAGGTTGTAATCCACTGATGACCCTGACTCTATGGTAAAATAATAATAGCTATTACATTGACATTGGGGTTTGCCTGCAATAATTATCTTGTGCAGTAAGGTGTTATATACTAGCGCATGTTGTAATTGTTGTAACAGCTAAATCACCGTTAGCAAATCTTTCCTATCCTAATATATTTTCTAGCCACGTTAGCAGGTAAGGGTTTCATCCCATTTTATTAGCTAAAGGGAGAATTCTTGTTGTCTTTAGAAGATTCACCTTCCTTAGAAAAAAAATAAATAAATAAAATGTTGGCTTCCAAAGCGTCTATTTTTTGGTTTATCAGTATGAACTAATAACTTTACATAACCACAAAGCAAATAATTCAGTGGCGTTATGTCGTTCTTAGAGGCCAACTAAATGGACCATTTCTCGAAATAATGTTATCACCAAATCTTTCTTTCAATAAATCAATTGGTGTGGTAGCAGTATGAGATGTAGCACCGTCTTGTTGGAAGCAAACATTTCCGGATCGATACCATTTAAATTTTGAAACAAAAAATCATTGATCGTCGATCTGCAACAAGCACCATTCACTGTAACATTAGTCCCAGCTTCGTTTTTAAAGAAATATGAACCGATGATGCTACCAGTAGGTATACTAAGCCGATTCTAGACCAGGAAATGAGTAATTTGTTTTTATATTTTTGTTTGTTGGTTTGTTATTTGTTTTTATATTTTTGTTTTGTTTGTTATAGTGGTGATAAAAAACATTCATAGTGTATATTGTTATGGTATAAATTAAATTGGAGAGCTTTTAATGTAAAAATAATGTGTGTTTATTAATTATTTTGATAAAAATTTTTTTTTGTGTGACTTGAGGTTGAGAATAAGAAAATAAGAAAATAAAAATTTCATGATTTTGGTTGTATGTAAGAGTTTGTTATTATGAAATAATGAAAATGACGCCACAATAGGGAATTCCTTTGCTTTGGAAAATTTAGATTAAAATAAAAAAAATTACGTCAGGAGGTCTCCTATATTAATTAAAAAACGATTTTTTTTATTGTACATAATTATTTTTTTTTTATTTAACTTTTTTTTATTACAGAATAAAGTTTTTTATTACAAAAATAACACGAAAACTTTTCAATGTTTTGAGAAACAATTTCAAATGTTTCAAATGTTTCAGAAAAAGAATTTATAGTCAAATGTTTTCGTTTATAATGCTCAGCGCATGTTTTACACATTCTACGTGAATAATCACTGTAATTCGTACCAATAATCCAATATTTGTGTATTATCTTTTCCTTATCAAATATATATTCCGCTTCTCTTTTCAATATGTTTGTTCTATCGATTGATAGTTGTTTCACACGTGCAAAACTTCCCAACATTTCAAAATCTACATTATACATGGAGCTGCTCTTCATATTCTTTTCTTGTGAAGAACTTTCAATAGACTAAATAATAAATAAATCATTTAAAATACTTTTTTGTAATAATTTTACACCTAAAAATTGCATAAAAGGCTAATCTTAATATGAAAAAATACTATAACCTGATTAGACTATTAAGTAGAAACATCATAATGTTTTGTGTAGATATTATTCCACATGGGTATAAATATTGTATTTGTGAGCGGAAATGGGCTTCAATCAAAATAATTAATTGGAAAATATTTCATGATTTTTTAGAGGTATTCGTAACTTTAGAAGGTGAGGAAAAGCTTTTGTTATTTAGAATTGGAAATGGTGAGACATTTACTAAGAAATTCGATTTATCACCTCTGGATTGGCAACATCTGAAAATTGAAATATATGGTGGTGATATTACCATTATGGGTAAAGTAAGAAATCCAGCAAATATAAAACATCAAATGCCTAATAATTTTACTGATGATTGCCCATTTGCTACAGCAGAACTGAATCTTGAATGGGAGATAGTTGAGAGGAATATTTCAAATATACTACCACATGATAAGAATAAACGAATTTCACAACATATTGATTCATTGTCACTGAAAGCAAATGAATATGAAGAAAATCAAAATGAGCAGAAAAAGTCTATGATAAGAAAAAGAATTGATGAAGGAATTTTATTTATAGCAACAATAGAGAATACATATAATGAAAGAAATAATAAATCAAAAATTGGTGACATGTTAACTAATTTTAGAAAATTACTTGAAAAGTTAAAAGAAGAATATTTAGATTATATGGAAGCTTATTCAGATGGGAGAGATAGATTTTTACCGCTCTTTATGCACGTCTGTTCTATTATAAGCCGAGTAAAGTTTGTACATAATAAAGAAACTTCTAGAAAATAAAGAGTATAAATTATATTTTTTAATTTCTAATAGCACATTATTGTGCAGATCTTCAACAAAGACAAATCATATTTTATTTGCAAAATAATGAAATCATTTTTCTTATTATTTATATTTTATTTGTTTGCTATTCAAGCAAATTCAGTTCCAATTTCTAATATTAGATTGGATGAATCAGCTTTTGGAAGCATATATTTTAATATATTACTTCCGAGTAATGAGACTGCGAAAGTAAATTTATCAGTCCAACTATTAACACATATAATTTTACCAGAATTAAATACTGCAACAACATATGAAGCAAAAACTGCAACAACAACAACAAAAACATCATCCGTTACAGTTGAACAATTATTAGGAGATAAAGCTGACTCATTACCTCAATATGTATCTATAGATGAAGCTATTGAAGCTTTTAGGCAGGAATTAATTTTAAAAGAACGTAATATTGGTGGGATAATAAATAGTGAACATATATTTTATAGACATTTTCAACTGGAATATGCTGATAATAAAGAAATTCATATAAGATGTGCATATGATAGTAATTTCAAGGAAAAGTATCTGGGAATAAAATGTTTAGAATATCGAGAAATATTAGCAGATAGATTTTTAAGTAATGGTGAAGTGGAAAGAGTTCCAATTATGGATGCAAGTTTTAAATATGCTTATACTGTACTTGATTTTTGAATTTAGCTGGTGGAGAAATTTTAATATGACTATAAACAGTTGCCAAGAGCTCATTAGCATATTGTTTATTTATATCTGATGGACGTCTATGAATGGTACGATGTTTTGTATTGTTGTATTGGTGAACTAATGAATCAATTATATGTAACCATTTGTAATTACCATTAAAACTAAACTCTTTCCTCATCTTTTCTTTTAAAGTTCGATTAAAACGTTCTACAATAGATGCTTTTAATATGCTAAATGTTGAATAATGATTTATTTGATATTTATTCATTAAATTCTTGAATATTTTATTGAAAAATTCCTTTCCATCATCAGTTTGTAAATTTTGTGGATGTCTTTTAGAAGTTTCAAAAATATTTCGCATTGCCTGCGTAATATTTTCTGCAGTTTTTGATTTTATAGGAATTGTCCATGCATATTTCGAGAAGGCATCAATCACAGTTAATAAAAATTTAAAACCTTTATTCTCTTTAGCATATGCACCCATTTCTACTAAATCAGCTTGCCAAAGATCATCAAACCCTTTAATTATAACTCTACGACGTTTAAAATTTCTACGTGCAGGTTTATGTAGCTCTTCAACGACCTCTCTTTTACTCATTTTATAACTAATTAGAAAATCTTTGATTGAAGATGATTTTCCGATGATTACTATCTAGAATTGTGGATATAATATCACTAGTATTTTGAATTCTTTCATTAAATCTATAACGATCTAGCGCTATAATTTCCCAATATTTTCGTCGAGCTGTATTCCATTTGTAGAATATATATATTTGGGGTTTTAGCATGAATTTTACTCTCTTTTTTACTTTCTTTTCAGTATCATAATCCTCTTTCTCGTCGCTCTCTTCAGATAAATTTGAAATATTATCTTCCTCCTCTGATAAATCTGAAGCATCAAGCCAATCGAATAAATCTACAACTTCATTCTTACTCATCTTCAAAATAACTAATTAAAACACCTTTCTTTCGCTGATTTTTAAATAAAATAAAAAAGGAAATAATAAATTTTCAAGATATTAAAATTTATATTCTTTATTTTTATAATAGTTTACAAGTATGTGTAATTTTATTATAACTTATTTTCTATTATTTTATATAATTCCATTAATTTGGAACAGCATAACATACATTGTTCTGCTGAATGACATGGACCAGTATCTGGAAGACTTTCAATATTATCTGAGGTATAGGGACATATATCCCAATGATATCCATACTCCTTAGTTTCAATTTGTATAGAATTTTTAAATAACTTTAAAAATTTGAAATGATCTTTTAACTGTTCATAATGTTCCTCCAATAAAATATGTTCATATTTATTTAAAAAATTATTTAAAGAATATCCGATTTGATGTATATCCATTTTGGAAGTTAAATGAGAACTAATCGTAATTAATTTCTTGAATTATTAATTAAATCCAACGCTGATTGAGCCTTGGCTTCAATTTTTTCTAATCTCTCATTAATAAATTTAATTGGTTTTTTAATTTGAAATTCAATAAAATCATTCATTTCTGAAAATTTTTCATATAACATTCTAGAAAATTTAAGATTGATATTCTCTAAACTTTCTTGCACTTTTTCTTCTAATATTCTTAATTTTGTTTCTGTTAATTTAAGTTCATTAGTCAAATTGTAAAATATTTTAAATTAAAATATTGAAACTAATAAAAATATTTTTTTATTAGTTCTTTGTGAAAGAAGATTTGATTGTTCACAAATGTGTGCGTTGCTGCATCATTTCCGTTAATGGGTTCTTGAACATTTGATAAAATTTTGTTCTCTAAATCATAATTTCCCTCAGAAGTTAATTTGAAACCTATACCTGGTGGTCCTTTAGTATGTAGTTTTCTAGAAGTAAATGAATCTGTACTACGTCCAAACTTATCAATTGACATTTTGATTGTTACTGATTGTTATTCTTAAATATTATTGAATTATATTAGCTTCTCTAAGCTCTTCAATTATAGATATAATTTCATTACAATGATTGTTGTTGCCAGCCGATTGTGATGCAATTAAAAGTCTTAATCTATCAACCAACTCATTGGGATCATCCCAATAAACATATTGATTTGATTAATTTGTATAATTTAATTGAGTTGTTGGTGAAGAAGAAGAATAACCTAAACCAGTTTTATTTTTATATCTAGTGTTATAATCATGCGCATATAATTTACGTAATATATTTTTGTATTTAAAACCTTTGTTTGCTTTTATTTGTTCTAAATAATTGTGATTTCTTCTATGTGCATTTGTTTTGTCAAGTATGTGGCGATATGTACTTAAATCAGTTTCAGTATAGTTTATAGGTTTTTTTTTAAATATTAATTCATATAGACCATGAGTTCCTTCGAAAACTTCATCATCAATCAATATATTTTTATTAGTTTCATCTATTTGAAAATTAGCATTCCCAAGTTTTCGAACATTTAATGACTCATTAAAATAGGGTCCATATGAGCTATCAAGTTCTGACTTGCTAAAAACAGGAAATTGTAAAATTAATGATTCATCGTTAAAATTATCAATAATTGTAGATGGTGTGTCAGATTTTATAGTATTAGGTGTTGAAGTTTTAAATTTACTGTAAGTATTACTTTTGTTGCGAGGTGTTTTTGTTTCCCACATGGATGATCTCATTAATTTAATGTTATTATCAGCTACATCATCATCATCTTCTGGTTTAATTCCCGGTTTAATAAAATTATCCAAAACTTGTTGCTGTTGTTGTTTAAAAGCATTAGCTAATTCTTTCAATGGTTTTGTAATTGGAGTAAATGCTTCTTCCAAATTTCGATCTTCTGATAGCTTCCCTACTTTTAAAGATTGAAATTTCCTTTTTAAACTTTTACGAGTTTTAATTAAATTGTCCATAAGTTGCTCATTCATTTTTAAGTGGCACCTGATCTATTCAATTATCAACTGAATGTTATGAGCTGAACTGAACTGAATGCTATGAACTGAACTGAACTGCTATAAACTGAACTGAACTGGAATGTCCTGTTGCTAGCAACCAACGGACAATTAACCTGTTCAGTTAGTGACTGTAACCTGTTGACGGTGCTATTCTCTTGTTGCCTAAAATTTAACAAATGTATCAACATTTTTCCTATAACGTCTATTATTTAAACTGTTACCTTTCACAATTAATAGAAAACCATAGTTATCATTCCAACAGCATGCACTCAATTTTTTAAAATCAATGTAAGACATATCAGAATTTACATGATCATTATAGATATGTTTTAAATTTAAATCATCTTGCTTGAATACAATTAGAAAGTTTGCATTATCTCTAACTAAATGCTTTGGGATTTTTATATATGATTGACATAAATAAAAGCTATCTATTCCTTGGTGACGTCCCATACAAATATATGCTCTTACATTATCTTGCTTTTCGCAAGCTACATCATCAAATATAAATATTGAGTTTGGTTGAGAAGCTGAGGGTTCAATTACATCAACATTATTTGAAAATTCATTATATCCCATTCCTTTGATAGGTTTTATTAGTTTTTTTAAATATTCATATTTAGGTTGATGCAATGATTTTGAGTAAATATATATGTTTTGAAATTTAAGCCCTTTAAGATCTACAAGCATACTTAGCATAACATTTGTTTTACCACAATTTGAAGGTCCTACTATTAATCCTCTTATACTATCTGGAAAGAATTCGCCATGTTTTTTGATTTTTTTCTTAGAATTTTGACCGAAATTTTTAACTTTAACTGCATTACTTATTTTTATAAATTTCATTTCTTTCACCAACTTTCTTAAACTAAACTTCACAAGATGTCTTGCAACAATAAATATACAAGTACTAGTAGTAATAAAAGAACAGTTGTTGGAAGAGGTATTATTAATTCGCTAATTAATAAATTACCATTTGAAGTGCATTTACCAGGTTATAATTATTGCGGTCCTGTAAGAAAGCTAACAAAACGATTAGCTCGAGGTGATAAAGGAATTAATGATTTAGATGAGGCTTGTCGTATGCATGATATAGCATATTCTCAAAATACTGATCAAAATCAACGTCATATAGCTGATAATATGCTTGCAGAAAAGGCTTGGCAAAGAGTTAAAGCTAAAAATTCAGGTTTAGGAGAAAAAGCGAATGCACTTTTAGTTACAAACGCAATGAAAGCTAAAGTTAAACTCGGTATGGGGCTAAAAAGGAAAACAGTAAGAAAACAAAAACAGCAAAACAGGAAAAAATGATTGAAAAATGTTATAAAAGGTGTAAAAACAGCAGTTAAGGCTTTAAAAAAGCCTATGAATGATAAGAATATTATAAAAACTGCTTTGCATGCAGCCAGAAAATTTTCAAAAGGACAAAAAAAATTAATTGATATACATACTGCGAATTATTTCAGTACCTAAAATTGGAGGTGTTTTACCTTTAATTCCAATATTTGCAGGTTTATCTGCTATTGGAGCACTTTCAGGCGGTGCTGTAGGAATATCTAAGGCTATAAACGATGCTAAAAATGCCCACAAACAGTTAAAAGAAAGTGAACGTCATAATAAAACAATGGAAGCAATAGCCTTAAAAGGGGGTAATGGATTACATTTGAAACCATATAAAAAAGGATTCGGTCTTTATTTAAATTCAAAAAACCATTAAGTGAGCTACCCAAAAGACCACTTACAAATATTGATTTAGAGAAATTTTGTAAAAAATACTTGAAACATTTTCGTGAGGTCTTTATGCGAGACAATTTACCTGCAAGCAAACTATGGAAATTTGAATGCGGTATAATAAATTTAGATAATTCTATTGGACATTCATCTCATTGGGTAGCATATTTTAAAAATGATGAAATAATACAATATTTTGATAGTTTTGGAAATTTACGACCACCATTAGAAGTAATTAATTATTTGGGGGATAATCTTGTATATAATTATAATAAATATCAAAACTTTAATTCATATAATTGTGGTGATTTATGTTTAGAATTTTTATTTCATGTTATAAAAAAAAAAGCAAAATTATCAGTAAATAAAACATAACTAAAAAACAAAAAAAAAAATTTTTTTTATTATTATTAGTCTAGCTAGCTTTAATAAAACTAATCTACATTAATAATTTTTGTACAAGTTCAAGGTTATTTTTTCTATTTGAATAAAAAGAATCATAAAACTAATTGATAAGAAATAATTATAATTAATTTGTAATACAAGAATTTAAAGAGAATAATTAGAATTATATAGGTATATATTTATTATGATGATGAATTAACCTTCAAAATCTATAAAAGCAGAAGGTACTTCTGAATTATCTCATTATATCAATTCAAGATATGTCAATAACGTTAACTTTAAACGGAAACTCTTCCATATTAACAGCTAATTATTTTCCTCCTATAGACCTAAAGAGGGAAGAATATACCTGCGGTTTAGTAGATTTTCAAACATATAATTCAATACCAAATATAGATGAGCAAAATAATAGATTTATTATTGATGATAAATCCATCATTCTTCCCACAGGTTCATATGAAATTGGAGATATTGAAACATTTCTCAAAAAAAAAAATGAATATTGTTAAAGCAGACAATGAGAAGTTAATTATAAGACCTAATAATAATACATTAAAATGTGAAATTTTTACTGATAAGGAAATTGATTTTGAAAGAGTGGATACTATTGGGGGATTATTAGGTTTTAGCAGAAAAAGATTATCACCAAACAAATGGCATATTTCAGATCTATTTGTTGACATTAATAAAATAAACATAATAAGAGTGGAATGCAATATTATTTCCGGAACTTATATTAATGGAACAGAAGCTCACATTTTACATGAATTCTCTATTAACGTTAGTCCTGGCTATAAAATAAGTTCCTAATAATGTAATTTATTTACCAGTAACCGTTAATCAGATAAGTTCTATTACTATAAAACTGCTTGACCAGAACGGTAATTTAGTTAATTTTCGTGGAGAAACAATAACAATTAGATTGCATTTAAAGCCTCAAAATGCTAACATTTAATCAAAATCAATCTCATCAATTCTATATACCTTCACAAAGTAAGAAACAACAGTTTAATCAATCAAAGTTATTCAAAGGAGTAGGAGGGGCCTATCAACATTTAGAATAAAAAAATCGACTATCATTTGAGAACAAAGAATTTCTAAAATCTCTTGGGTATTTACTAAAAGCAAATTAAAATGGAGCTTTTTAATAATCCTGTTTTTAATGAAACTATAACTAGCGCTCAATGCCATTCATATTCACCATACACAAGTTCATTTGGATTAAGTGATATCATTAAAATACAAATACAAAATCAGAATTTAAATATATTACCTTCAACAAGTCTAATTTATATAGAAGGATATGCATCAAAACATGATGGATCAGCTGTTACGCATACTAAACTAGTTAATAATGCTATACCATTTCTATTTGATGAAATTCGTTATGAACTTAATGGTAAAGAAATTGATCATAATCGTAATGTTGGTATAACTTCGACATTAAAAAACTATATTTGACTCAATCAAAATGAAAGTACTGCTTTATATAATGCAAGTTGGTCACCTAATGAATCAATTAAAATGAAAGGACTTTATTTCAATTTTTGTATACCCTTAAAGAGATTATTAGGATTTGCAGAAGATTATAAAAATATTATTCCAAATGCCAAACATGAATTTATATTAACTCGCTCTCGATTAAATGATAATTCATTATTATGTAATGCTACTAATGCTGCTATTGAAAAACCGAAAATTCTTATCACAAAAATATATTGGAAGGTTCAACATATTGATTTAGCTGATAATCTTAAATTAAATTTATACAAAAGTATTGAAAATGGTTCGGTTATGAAAATTCCTTTTAGAAATTGGGAATTACATGAGTATCCTACACTACCAGCAGGAACTACACATAGTATTTGGAATGTTAAAACAGCTTCACAACTTGAAAAACCTCGGTTTATTATTTTTACTTTACAAACTGATAAACAAAATAAAATTGATGAAGATCCATCAAAATTTAATTATTGTGATATTGAAAATATAAAAGTATATTTAAATTCTAAATCATATCCATATGAAGATATCAATTTAGATTTTGGTAAAAATCGTTATGCATTAGCATATGAAGCATATTCGAATTTTAGAAGCTTCTATTATAATAACTCAATATCAGAACATTTAGTTTCATGGGACAATTTTAAAGATGATTCTCCAATCTTCATAATTGATACTCGTTATCAAGATGATAATTTTAAAATGGGTCCAGATGACGTCAAAATTGAATTAAAGACTTTAAAAAAAATTCCAGACAATACTACAGCTTATTGTCTTATTTTACATGACCGTTTAGTAGAGTTTAAGCCTATAACGGGAGAAGTTCATAAAATCGTTTAAATTACTAAATAAAAATAAATGAACTTGTCTACAAAAGAGGAAACAATTAAACGCTTGAAATCTTGCTGTGTCTTTGATATTCCTTCATTTATTGAAGGTATATTCTTTATGATCGTTTTACATTGTATAGTCTATTTATTCTATAAAATTTAAAAATACATAAAGTTTGAGAGATTTATTAATTCAACATAATCAACATAATCATTTTTCTAACATTAAAATGGATTACGTCATCGTTGATATACAAGGGTTTCGCGACAATAACAATAAATTTATTTTAAAAGAAATAGCTATTCTTACATCGAATGACGAAATTCAACATTTCATAATAAAACAACCTTATGCTTATCATTATTTAAAAACAGAAACAAAATATACAAATGAATGGCTCACTAAAAATTATCACGGATTACAATGGTCTGACGGCAAAACACATTTTTGTGATATCATCAATTTTTTAAAAATTTTTATACCTAATCAAACAAAAATTTATGTTAAAGGAGAAGAAAAAAAATCTTGGATTAGTAGTATATTGAAAAAGAATAATGTTGTCGATTTGAATAATCACGATTCTACAAGTTTAAAAATATTGAAGAATCAGCAAATTTGTTATTCTAAAAGATGTGCTTTTAATCATGTTGGAGTTTGTGCTATGGAAAATGTTTGCTTATTAAAATCGTTGATCTAAACAATATTTTTACTATTTAAACAGATTAACAACTTGAAATAGAATCAGTCTTATTTTTTTTTTTTTCTTGTAAAACAATTTCAAAATAAGTCAAAATCAAAATGGAAAAAGACGAAAAAAAAAAAACCTGGAATTATCGGACAATTAAAAAGAGGGATAAACTGCACTATACTTAAAATGAGGCTCACTTCCAAGTCTAATTCAACCAATTCAGAAAAACCTTCATCATCATCATCATCATCTCAACTGCAGAAGAAAAAATAAATTAAAAATGAAAATCTGAAAAAAAAAATTCTCATCTGTTCCAAAATCATTAAATACAATTAAAATGAAATAATCTATAAAAGCAATCTGAAAATAAAAAAAACTATAAACAACATTTTTTTTTCTTTATTAATCTTTCAGAAATATTTAGCTTAAACTATAGTGACCCCAGGACAAAGAATCATAAGAATTATTTAACAAGAATCTTTTATTGTCATTTGAATTTAAACCAAGTTTTTTCTGACTTATAGTACTAATATTATGATTTGTTGATAAAATTAAATTTTGTGTAATTGTTTTGTTAATATTTTCATTCAAACAGTTTTTATAATCATCAAAATTTATATCTTTTTTTACAACTGATTTTTTTACACCCTTCATTTTTTTTATAGGTTCTTCGTTTTCAATTTTTAATGTGTACAATTTTGATCTTAAACCAATAAATTCAAAAATATTCTTACCACACATTTCATCTTTTATTCATCCTAATACTTTCTTATTTACCAAAGGAATTCCCCACTTATTATTTATTAAATAATCACTAGTATCAAACCTTTCATAGCAGTCTTTTTTTATAATTTCATATATATCAGTATTAAAAATTTCTAGAATAAGACTGTCAGTATCAGTATACAAAAGATTACAATTTTGTTTCAAATTCTTTTTCATGTAATCATAAAAAAATTCATATATTGATATTTTCGCTATATCTAATACTGCCATACCCACATATATGGGTTTATTAAAATAAATTTCACTTCTATATAATTCTATGGCAACTAAATTTTCATTAAAAATAGCAGAACTCTTAAAATAAGGTGATGCAATTAATGCGTCAACCCCATAACGACCATGCCAGTAAGTTTTAAGTTTTATGTCGCAGTGTTTTCTCACGTTTTCTATCGTTTTCCCAAATATTGCATTATTCATTAATTTAAAGAGTTCTTTTGAAAAATTGTCTTTCGAATGTGCTCGTAATTTAGTATTCAACTCTTATATATGGGCAGAAAATCTGATTAAATAAATTTTAAAATTTTATGAATTTTTGTTACTTCAAGACCATTTTTTAAAGCTAATTTTAAACTTCTATAATGAAGAACATGCCTTTCCTTATTGTACAAGGTAGCAACTAATTTTTTTTCCTTCGAGGATGTTACTAAATGTTCTGGACAGAAAGGGAGATCTCTATGAATATCGTGAAGTTGTGTAGGATAATTTAAATCCACCTCAAAGATATAACCAATATCATTTTTATCAGAAATGTTTAATATAAAATCTTTATCAAATTTGTTCATTTCGATTTCCCATTGAAAATTTTTTAATGGTAAATACTGACTCATACTCCACACATATTGATTATTAACATCAAAATACATTAAATATTGAGATTGCAATGAAGAATCAAAGTTGTTCATGTATTTATTATTTGCTTTTGAATAGCGTTTAGAAACTTGAGTTAAACCTCCTCTTACACCATTTTCGATAAATAATAGCATGTCAATATCTGTTAAAAGTTCAAAATTTACTTTGGTGTATTTGAGCATAGCATCCCAGGAAAACCCTGGCAAAGTAAAATAATGAACCGGATCTAAGTCATATGTTTCCATACAAAATTTTCTGAATTTTTCAAAGATATCTGTTAATAACATAATATCAGTTTTTAAATACAAGTCAGAATATTCACCTAAATTTTTGATGTGATACTCATTCCAAATTTTTATAGCATGATTGTAATCTTCATCACTAATATGCGATTTGTTTAATTCATTATAAAAAAAATGTTTTTCAGGTAATAATGAAATTAAAAATTTTTCATGATTATCTAAATAATCATAAGGGCAAATTCCTTTTTTGCTAAGCAATGAATATTGATTTTCTGTTAAATTTTCAAATTGATCTTTTAAATTTGGAAAATCATCTAAGTTTTTTGCTAAACTATCTAAACTACTTCCCAAAAATTTAAATGAATCTATAAATCTAAATTTTATATCACTATTATCAATATATTTCGTAAAACTAATATATTTCTCTTTATTTATGGGAAGTAAATCTATTTTACCTGATATAACTGAGTTTAATTCCTTTATAATAAAATGTGAATCATAACCGCTTAGGTTATGAAATATTACAGGAACATAGAAAGAATTTTTATAATTTATGTTGCAGTTTTTATGAGCAGCTCCTCGATATTCACCATTTAAATGATCGTGATCCTTACATTTAATATTTTTTTCTGTAAATGGTTGATCACAAATAAAACAAGTCCGAGCCTCTTCAAATTGGTAATTTTGTTCTCTAGTGAGAGCTTTCATTTTTACAGGTGATTTTAGATCTGTTTCTAATAGGTTAGCAATTTCCTTAAGTTCACTTAAAAACTAATTGATGCAATTTTCACCTCGTAAGAAACGATATTTTGTATTCGTTATATATGTTGATTTTAAATAATATCCAATAGAAGATGGTTCATGTTCTTGGAAAATATTATTATTAATATTTTTTGGATTATTTTTCTTTAAAATGCATTCAATATCCGCGTATATAACGCACGGTAACATAATTTTATTTTTAAAGTTATTAAATTTTAGAATATTATTTTTTTCAGTTGGCAATGTAATTGCAGACTTATTAATTTTATTGCAATAAAATGAGTGATTATTTAATTTTTCATTTGTATCAAAATATCAAAAGATATCTTTCACAAAAATATTTTTTATGACCTTTTTTATTAATATCTTGCGAAAGTAATCTTGATAAATCTTTAATTAAAACGTAATGATATTTAATCTCTACATCATTATCATTAATATTTGATTCAGAATAACAGTTAATTTTTTGTTTCTGTTCATATATATTTTGTATTAATAATAAGTTAACATGTATTTCACTTCTTCCTTTTGTTAAGTATAAGGGCACAACCTTATATTCATTTTTTTAAATTAATTCTAGCCCAAAAACTTTTACACTAATTTTATTTAATTGTTCAAATTTGGGAATATCTTTAATTAATACGGGAAACTTAATTCCATTAAAATTAAGTATCCCCTCATAGTTTGGATAACTTGATCTGCGGTCTGAATGATGTTGGGAAGGATAAAGTGACCCCATTATACTCCACGCAAAGCATGCATTATCAGAATTTTTAATATTTATGCAAGCATGTTTTTTTTTAATAAATTGTGGTAAATCTATATATGAACCTGCCACAAATGCAGTATATGAATTTATATTAATAACTAAATTTATTATTGATGATAAGGCCCAACCGCTGCCTTTTTCCTGAAAATCATCAAATTTAGTTAAAAGTTCACCGATTGTTTTTCCACACCAAACATCACTTTCCTCCCTAAACACAACCGAATTTTCAGTACTTAAATATTTTAAATCATACACATTTTCAATATCATCATTTAAATTTGGTAATACAAATTCACCGCAAAATGTTAAATTTATTTTTAATGCACCATATGTCAATAATATTTCATTTACTTTACTAATTATTATTTTTTTACACTTTTCCAGAAATATTTTCGGGTCTACAGTCTATTTGTCTATTTGGTTTGTAGTCTATTTTGGAATGCTGATGTTAAATTTTTCTTAAGCGTCCAATAAAAATTTTAATACTAATTTCCATTTTAATAATTTGTTTTAAAAAGAACTATAAAACTAATTTGCGATTTTCCAAATAAATTATCAGTAAGTTTTAATTGATTAATATGATAAAAAAAAATTTCTATTTCGCATAGAAGAAACCTTTGGCTTTAGCTACAATTAATAAATACAACTAGTACACTCTTTTGTACTGGTTCTACTACCTGAAATTAAAATATCTGAAAATGAAAATATTTGCGAAAAATAACTCATTATTTATAGTTTACTTTATTTATTTTATTTAAATTTTTTTCTTTTATAATATTATTCTTGTTGTTCACGGTTTTGTGATCCCTACTGGTGCTCGGTATAGCATAATCAAATGCTGATGGTGACAGCGGATCCAAGAGGATGGAGTCAATTAATTGCACTTCACTAGTCATTTTTATTATTTATTAGAAGTAATAATTATTTAACTAATTCTTTTAAACTGAATAATAATTTTCAAACGGCAGTCCTTTTATTTGAAATTTTCAGTTCCATAGGCGGGTTTAATCAATACAAATTTTGAGAAAGGTTATAGTCCAAATTGGACAACGGAAGTATTTAAAATAAGGAAAGTTCAAATCACTAACCCTGTCACATATTTACTGGAAGATTATCAAGGTCAACCCATACAAGGGGGTTCTATGAATATGAATTGTTAAAAACTGAAAAAAAAAAAAGATTATGTACAATAAAAAAAATCGTTTTTTAATTAATATAGGAGACCTCCTGACGTAATTTTTTTTATTTTAATCTAAATTTTCCAAAGCAAAGGAATTTCCTATTGTGGCGTCATTTTCATTATTTCATAATAACAAACTCTTACTTTTATTTTTATTCAAGAATCTCCTGACCTCACTTTCATTGTTCATACAACCAAAATCATGAAATTTTTATTTTCTTATTTTCTTATTCTCAACCTCAAATCACACAAAAAAAATTTTTATCAAAACAATTAATAAACACACATTATTTTTACATTAAAAGCTCTCCATTTTAATTCATACCATAACAATATATACTATGAATGTTTCTTATCACCACTATAACAAACAAAACATAAATATAAAAACAAAAATATAAAAACAAATAACAAACCAACAAACAAAAATATAAAAACAAATTACTCATTTCCTGGTCTAGAATCGGCTTAGTATACCTACTGATGCCTCCAGCGTGTAAACTACACAATACGGCGCAATGCAATGAAACCTGCTAAATTTCTTGAGGATTGTTTTCGCTCCTTCGGAAATTTTGCTTGTTTACATAGCCTTTCAAAATGAGCTTCATCACTTAACACAGTTTTTCGACAAAAAAATGGATCAACTTTAAAGTGTTCTAGGGCCGAATCAGCGAACAAACGACGCTTATTATGATCAAGTGGCTTTAGTTCTTGAACCTGTATAATCTTGTATGGGTGTAGACCAAGATCATTATGCAACATATTCCATGTGGTAGTTGTACACATTCCAAATTCTTGTGAAGGTCGACGAATAGACTAACTTGGATTTTCATCAACACTAGCTCTTACAGCACCGATATTTTCTTCTGCACGTACAGTTGTTTGTCTAGTTGTTGTTGTTACATTGAGTAGAGAAAATGTTGTCCGAAATCTATCGATAGTTTGACGAATAATCAGCTCTGATGGACCATTATGTCAACTATAAATTTCACGAAGTGCTCCATAAGTGTGACGAATAGAACACCCATTTTGCAAATAAATTTCAATAATTTGTAAACGTTGTTGCGGTGTGAGTTTTTCCATGATAATTTGTCAATGCTTACTGAAAACAAATAAAAAACAATTTGGCTTCAATTTTAGTTTAAATGTGTTTTATTTCAATTAAAAGTTCTATCATTCTAAAAAAAATACCCGTTATAAATTTAGTTCCGTTCCGTTAAACCCATATCAATAGGTCAAAAAATTGCGGTTCTTAATTGGTGAAAAATGGCGATTCTTAAACACTTTTTAATAGTCTTAGAATCATCTGGGGCAAGTTCCTATTGAGTTTTCTTAATCTTTTTGTAACGACGGCTCATTATAGGATTAACTTTTTTGCTGTACTACCTACGAATGAAGTTAGAATTTTCTAGAATTTTGGTTGATTAATAAAGCAGTCTATGTCGCTTTTCCGATTACCTAAAAACATTGTGGTTTCATAAGAATAAGACAAATTTTGTAAAATATATTATTACAGATGATAATTACCTATCATAGTTACATATGTATGTCTATATGTGTATAAATATTTAGAAATTTAATATGCATAATCAAGCTAAACATTTCATAGAGTTATAATATTTGTTAAAGAACAATAAATTGATATTGAATTTCTTGAGAATGGTACGAGATATGCCAAAAAATATAATAACATAAATTAGAGTTGTAATTTACAGGATTTTGGAAATGTAATAAAATATGTAATCTACTGTTTCCGTAATAAAATTATTTTGAACAACTGTGTTTTTTGACTATAATTTTATAATTTTTTAATCGTAGTGGTAGAAGAAAATTATGTAGAAATAATTATTAATGATAAAAAGTGATAAATTGAACTAATAATTGAAATAAAACTGTCTTTTAATGAAAAAGGTAAAAATATAAAATGATTTTTCCAAGCAATAAAACTAAATAAAAATTTTCTTAAATAATTCGAATTAAATTGCAAATTGATATAAAATAAAATTGCATTATTTCAGTTTCAATTTATTTTAATTCCATTTATTTTATTGTGGCACTTGAAGATGTATTTTTAGAACATGGTACGATATCAGATTTTTAATAATTAAAGTTATTTTTTAGATAATATAAATAAACTATTTTTAGTTATAATTACGAGTATATACCCATACCGTAACAACCGTTGATTTCTAATAATTTTTCTAAGGAATTATTTATTAAAACATATATGTACACATAAAACATATCCCTCCATAAATATTATCCCTCTTGCTTTGCGTAAACTCAAAAGTAACATAATTATGTAATAAAGTGAATGCATATATACAACTCAAATTCTTAAAATAGAATTGAAATCTAAAAGAGATTATATATTATGTACAAAACATCGACGAAACTAACATAGGTATACATTTTAATTTGTTTAAAAATACATATGTACGTATATTTATGTCTATAACTACTTACAGAGTACAATGTAAGTATGTACCTACATATGGATATAAGAAATATATAAGAATAGAAACACATCTATATGTTTTAAAGGAAACTTAATAAAATTAGGGAATATAGAAATATAAATATTTTGTCACTTTTTTTAAATAAATACATGAAGCACGAACTACCAATAAAATGACAATTATTATCTTAACAAAACGCCTAAATTTAAAGGTCGTGCACTTAATACAAAAAGAAAAATAGGAATATTATATAAAAGGAAAAACTCTTTTAAGTTGAATGTGATTAGATTCCATCGTTCAGTTGTTTCAGCCGTTTGAATTTAATAGCATTTGTTTTAGTGTATTATTATTATTGCATAGATATATCGAATTTTTAGAAAATTAGAAACTAGGTATGTGTTGTTTATAAAAAAAAATGTTTTGTTGTTTTTTCAAAATATAATAACAATATAAATAAGCATGCCTTATATACATATAAGTCATAATATAAGGCCTTAAATACGCACTTACGCACGATAACTCAAAAAATAATAATACTATCTTGATGAAATTTATACTGTAGATTAACAATGACTAAAGTAAGGCACGTATTGCAAATGGGCGAAATCGGACCATGGGTTCGGGTATCTCCCATACAACTCCCAAAACGGAATACGCATATCTTCGAAATTAATAAGATAGATACTTAAAATTTTGTACGAGGGTGTGTTTTCCTGAATCCCTGATATCCCTAAAATTTGAGATGTATTGCAGTGGTTGTTAGTGTACCTGCCACACAACTCCCAAAACCGAACAAGCATATATTCGGAATTAATAAAGATAGAAACTTCAAATTTGATACGAGGGTGCTGTTTCCTGAATCCCTGATTTGCCTAAAACTTGAGATGAATTGGAGAGGCTGTTCGGGTACCTCCCATACAACTCCCAAAACCCAACAAGCATATCTTCAAATTTAATAAAGATAGAAATCTGAAATTTGGAAAAAAGTTTTAAAAGCACTTATTTTTTTAGCTTAGGTATATTAAATACCTAACTAAAATAACTTATGGATTTTTAATTTAATTTGAATTTTTTAGGTGTGGGGTATAAATAAGTCGGTTGCATCGACTTACTGTTACTTTTACTTGTTTTTATATTATATCGTCCAGATATAAATATCTGCCGATATTTTTAGGCCATTTTGCCTTAAAGCATGTGGGCCATCTCGGTACTAGTATTAAATTATAATTATATTTAATATTTTGTTTACCTTATTTTATTATATTTTATATACTATTTTTTATAACCTGACCGGGGTTAAAATTATTTAAAATTAAACATTTTAATTTAAAAACTAATAACAAAATTAATAATAAGGCCGTATTTTAATTCATTTACAGCCGTTTTTTAATATGAATTTGAAAAGACTTGTTAATAAATTTTACTAATTCTGCAATTAAGTGATCAGAAAACTTTTTTAAAAATTTAGCCGAAATATTATCATTACCTGTAGCTGCCTTTAAATTTAAGAATTTTATAACTAAATTCCTCTGTATTAGTAGGATTTAGTTGAAAATTAGGAAATATTTTTCGTATAAATTGATTTAAATAGTTTTGATCAATGTTGTCTTCCGAAATTTCTATGTTTTTTGTTACATTAATGAAACAGCTATTAAATCATTCAGAAATTTCATTCTCACTTTCAAGTACTATATTGTTATGACAAAGAGTATTAATTTTGGTTTGAGACTCATAAAACCGTGTGTTGAATAAAATACTTTTATATATATTCCATAGTTTTCTAGAGTTACTAGTATCCTGAGCTATCATATCAAAATAGAATTTTTCTGAGGCCTCGGTGGCCTAGTGAGTAAGAGCGTATAAAATACGTTGTAAACACCGAGGGAGTGTGGGTTCGAATCCCACACACGTTGTAAGAGTCATTCCCCCTTACGACATTTACAGCCACGCCTGAACAGGAAAGGCTGTGTAATGTCCTGTCCACATTTAAATGCATTTAAAAACATTTTTTTTCTTAGCTTCTTTTGTTAATTTTTTTACCTTATCCCTGTATTGAGTATATAATTTCTTTATATATGCTCATCACCTGGATATTTCTTTTTATATTTGTAAAATGAATCCCTAATTTTCATTACTGCTAAGATATCACTAGTAATCCACTCATTTTTATTTTTTTTTTATTTCATTATGTTTAACATTCCGATTTATTAATGACCTAATTTTATCTGTGACATCATCAAAATCATTATAGAAATCAAACTTTAGCCAGATCTGATCTCTACTAATATTTGAGTAATCCAAAATAACCCTGTATTGTTTTCCTCTAGTTATTGTAATTGTGTGGTTAGAACTTGTAAAAAAACTTTGATGGTCGGACATAGCGAGTTATGTTTTATTTTTTAAATAAAACAACTTGCTCTTTTTCTATGGTCTTAAGACTAACTTTTTATTTCTCCTAATTTTAACTTATATTAAAAATTACAAAATAACTTAATGTTAAGGTAAGCATTTCTTAATATTACAAAAAACATTATTGTTATTAGTTATTATTACTAATTGCGAATTGCATTTCCTTTATTGATTAATTCATTCATAAAAATTGAATGAATTAATTTTAGGTTTGATTAAACAAGGTTGAATGATTATGTAACTCCTCCTTCCCAAAGTTTTAAAACTCTCCTGAGTTTGAATTACATACATAAATTTACAATTACTTATACTTATTTAAATATAAAAAATGTCTGTTTTGAAATAGTTATGAAAAGTATACATCGATTGAAAATTTTAATTGTTAAAGTACATATAATTAACTATATATTATATTCAAAATAAAAAAATTTTTATTATATTTGTTTTTTGTTTTTTTTATATCAGTTTACAATCTTTAGACTTTATTATGTACATAGTTCGTAATATTTGAACATCTATCAATACATATAAATTGCATTTTTTGATTTTTTGCATAAACAGTTTAACAAAATAAAAAAAATTTTTTTTTTTTTTTCTTTAAACTGTTTTTATAAATTAAAGTAAAAATAGTGTAACATTATACAGTAATTAACCTTAAAATAATAACTAACCTACATTAACAAATTATGAAGGGTTACCTTTAAGTTGCATAGTTCTTTCATCACAAGTACTTTTCAATTTTGCAAACATAATGTTATTAATTATAAATATATTATTTTCTATAAATAGTATTTCTTTATTATGTTTATTAATAAATTCACAATTTTTTTTAGAATAATACAATTTTTACTTTTATTTAATTCCTTTAATGATTTTCCTTAAGAATAGGTAAACACCTGATTTTGGTGCCTTATAATATATTCTATATCAGAATCTACTTGTAAATTCTATACATTTATTAATAGGTATGAGGATATTTTTACTAACTAAAATGCTGTGAATTGGGATTTTTATAGCGAAAATTATTGAGTTATCTAAATGCTTTGCAACAGCTAGACGAATGTTAGAAAGTTTATGGAAATCAATATTATAAGCGGTTATTTCCTCATTGTTTAAAATATTTGGATGTAAGATACCTAACCTTGCAGAGACTATATTATCTTAAATATGTTTAACTTGTCTTTCCATATAGCCGAGTTTAAACATTTGTTCTAAGAACAGATTTTCGAGTCTTTTTTTCCTATCTGTTTCAATTATAGTTTTTAACTCCCTATTTTTGTTGCTTTTATGAATAAAATATTCTTTTGCTTTAATTAATCTGTCATAAATTGTTTTAATATCTACTTCTCTATTATGAACATTAAAGGATGTTGTTTTAATAGTAGAATGGTCTTACCTATTGTACATTTCTACTGCTTTAAGAATTTGAATTCTAATATGGAACTTTTCTTCTAAATTTAAGGCTCTGATTTTTTCTGTTACAGTCCTGTTAAGTCTTTCAATATCACCATTGCCTGTATGGCTATTTGGTTTTGTTGTATGATACTCTATGTTTTCTTTTTCGCAAAAGTCTTTTATGTATTTTGACGCGAATTCGTTATCGAAAACTAACTTTTTCATTTTACTCCTAATTTTTATTATTTGTCTTAATTTTTCTAATATAGTTATATGGTTTCTATCTTCTAAATACAGACTCAGTGTATATTTTGAAAACTTATCAATTACGTTAATAAAATTATTTTTACTATTTGTATAAATATGTACAATTTAATTTATTGTTTTAGGAGTTTCTGTGATTTTAAACTTTTTTTTATCGGTTTTCTATCATATTTTGCTCCTGTACAAATATCACAGTTGTTTAATTTCATAAATTTAATAAATATCATGAATTCTAAATTTCAATTTCGGGTTATATATCTTAGTTTTTAAATCTTTATAGGTTATTATTCTGCAATGTCCTGATTCTTTCTTATGAAAAATTGAAATTTGTTTTCTTAACTCATCTTCGTTGTCGAAGTACCTAGCAAAATAACTGCATTTATATAACTTTATAAGATTTTTATTTAGAAATAATTTAATCAATTCTTTCTGTAATTTATTATATTCTCGATCATTCAATGCTTTTCAGTAATATATTTTGTAAAAATGTCTGTTTGTTGTTCTAGATCATTTTTATCAACATATATTCTCTTATTATTCAAAATTTGGTCACATTTTTTTTTTTTGTTCCGTAAAAATAATTTGAATTTTAAAGCGGTTCACTACTGTGTCAAGTATAGAAATATGATCGTTAAGATCTTCTCTTTGTGAATGCATTGTTACATCCAGTGAATCATGTGGTGAAGTACTAAGATTTTCTATGTCAGTTTGAGATTGTTCATTTACATATCCTTCCTTTTTAGGATTGTTCGTTAATTTCATTTGTTAATTCTACTAAGAAAATCTGCTACCTTATTTTCTATTCCTTTTATATAATTAATTTTAATGTTGTATTCGCCTAATTGAAGCAACCATCGTTGTAGGCGAGGATTAATATCTTTACAGGAATTTTTAATGTGAAGCCACTTAATTGGTTGATGATTTGTTTGCAGATCGAACTCATTGCCAAACAAATATGGCGGAAAATATTTGGTTCTCCATACTATCGCTAAAAGTTCTTTTTCGATAGTTGAGTACCGTTTTTCGTGATCATTAAGTGTTCTAGATGCATAGGCAAGTGGGTGGCCTTTTTGTGTTAGAATGGCCCCAATTGTTAAATTACTTGCATCAGTAACAAGTTTGAATTTCATACTGAAATCAGGATATCTTAAAATAGGGTAATTTGTAATAACTTCTTTGAGTTTTTCAAACGCTGTGATATAGCTGGGATCATTAATGTTAATTTTACTTTCTTTTTTAAGATATTTTACTATAGGACCGGATATTTTAGCACAATCTTTTATAAATTTCCTATAATACCCAGTTATACCTAGAAATGACTTAATTTGTTTTTGGGTGGTTGGCAGCTTTAAATTTTGTTTGGTTTCTATTTTTTTTGGATTAGGCTTAATTCCTTTAAAAGTCAGAATGTGACCTAGCAATTCTGTTTCTTTTCTTTCAAAAATTGCACTTATCGACCTGGATCTTTAGCCCAGCTTGTTTTAATTTATTAAACATTATTTTTAAGTTGGTTAAATGTTCTTCTAATGAAGTGCTAAATATTAGAATATCGTTCAAATAGACTACACATAGTCTATTGATATATTCTCGTAAAACCGTATTAATTAACCTTTGGCCGGCGCATTTTGAAGGCCAAATGGCATTCTTAAGTATTCGTAGTGGCCAAATGGTGTTGAGAATGCTGTTTTCTTGCTGTCGGATTCTTTCATTAAAATTTGGTGAAAGTCTTTAGCAAGATCGAGAGTAGTAAAATACTGTGCTCTTCCATGTTTATCCAATCCAATCCTGTCGATATTGGGTATGTGAAACTTATCATCCACAGTAACTTCATTTAGCTTCCTATAATCAATGACAAGCCTCCATTTTTTTCACCAGAGTTGTTTCCTTTTTTTGGGACAATCCATAACGGACTAAGGGGAGTAACTTTCGGTAAGGGGAGTTACTTTCTTTAATAATTCCCTGTTCAAGCATTTCTTGAATTTGTCTTTCAATCTCTTTTTCATGTATTTGTGGGTATCTATAAATTTTCCAGTTAATTGATCTTTCTGTTGTAGTTGTTATTTCGTGTCTTATCTGGTTCGTAAATATTAGTTTTTCTCCCTCTTTGAAGAATAAATTTTCATTCCCATTTAATAAATTAGTTAATTTCTCTTTTTCTTCTATATTTAAATGATCAAAACTAATTTTATCGAAAAGATTGTTTGAGACGGTGTTTAAAGAACATATTTCATTAATTAGTATATACGGATAATTATATTCTTCAAACAAAATTTTAATATTGTTTACTTGTATGAATTTACTTTCTAAATTTATTTTAGCCTTAAAAGGGACTAAAAAGTTTTGACCCATTATTGCATCATACAATAATGCAATAATGGGTCAAATCATCATGCAAAAGTTTGACCCATTATTGACCCATTTTGTTTTTTAAATCTATAATTTTCCAGGTTATATTACCAAAGTATTTAAATTCTTTTGGCATGGGTGTTACTATTTTTCTGGTAACTTTATTCGTTCCATTGATGGTCGAATAATAAATTATTTTATTCATTTTTCTTCTTTGTATTCGTTAATAATATTTGGTTTAATGACACTGGTAACTGATCCAGTATCAATAAGACATTTGATTTGTTTGTTACCTAAAGAATGTATTATAATAGGTATGTATTATAATAGCTATGAATTATAATATGTATAACCATACCTAATAGGTATAGGTATGGTTCCGATGCATTTATTGAAAATTTACGTTTTGGTCTTTATTTAAATTACCAATTTCCATTGCGTCATTTTGATCTGAACTTCTTCTAGTTTGGTTTGAAAAAATTTTTGTCTTATATGAGTTAGGAGTTTTATTTTTAAAACGATATTGACCAGAAACATAGTGTTGATTTTTGTTGAAATTATTTTGAAAATTTTGATTATTGTTTCGGTAATTATTTGACCTATTGTTAAAATTTTGGTTATTATTATAATATTTATTATTATCATTAGTTTTATTATAATTATTAAACCTACTGTTAAAGTTATTCTTGGAGTTTTTTTTATTTGAAAAACTGTTATTATTATGAGAAGTTTTATTTACTTGGAAGGAACTATTAAAATTATGACAAGGTTTATTTAAATTTAAGCTGTTATTATGATTTCTAGAACTCTTATTGTTAAACGCTTGATTTTTTACTTTAAAGGAATTAAATTTCTTACTTTGTTTTTCTACCGCATCTTCGTTATCTAAAAGTTTTAGTTTTTCAAATTTATTATATATTTCAATTAAGCTAGAATTTGCAGGTATATTACCTCTTAAAAAATTATGAATTTTACTAATTACAATATCTACTAAATATTTATCACAATTTTTAGGATGATATGTTTCTGGTTTCATATCATCAAATTCATACAATTCATTAAGTTTATAATTTATTTCTCTTATGTTATTAAAAAGTTCTCTTAAAGAACTTACCTTTAATGATCTGCATTGATCCAGTAATTCAGCATAATTATCTTGGTAGCTGAAATGTAGTTTTAATTCCTGTTAACTTCGTCACAATTTTTATGTAAACCTAGACGTTAAATACATTTTTTTGCTTCTCCTTTTATTTTTTCATTAATTATTATGAAATTTGCATACTCTTTTAATCCTGGATTATTTGCACAAATTTAGAAACTACGTTCTACAGAACTAATGAATTCCTGTATTGTATATTCATTTTTCCCATTAAATTCTTTTAACTTTGTTATGTAATTCAGGAACTGTTCTGGTGTTAACGAAAAATTTTGAACTTGTTATTGTTGAATTATTGGTTGTTCTTCTTGTTGTTGTGTTTGTTGTTGTAGTTGTTGAATAGTACCTTGAAGTTGTAGGTTTTGTTGTATAAAATCTGTTAATTGGGTTTCTTGTTGGAGGATTATTTCCTTAAGTCTTTCAGAATTTAATTTAATTTTACAGGATTTATTTAAATTTATTATTAAAAATTTTTTATTTACTATATTTATTTATTATTTTTTTTTAATTTTATCTTTAGATAAATATAATAAAAAAATTTTCTTTCTTAATATTATAAAAAAACATTATTGTTATTACTTATAATTACTAATTGCGAAATGCTAATCCAGCGTTTTTTTTTATTAATGTTGTTCAAATTTATTTAACCAAAGAAAATTAACGAAAATGCTGAATTGCATTTTCTTTATTGATTAATTCATTCATAAAAGTTGAATGAATTAATTTTAGGTTTAATTAATCAAGGTTGAATGATTATGTAACTAACGTTCTCTAATACATAGAAATAATATTGCCATTCTACAATATCAGTCAAAAAATTATCAATTATAGTTTTAGACTGAGATCCAAATCTAGTTGCAAATTTTTCTCATATATTATTACAAACCACAAAACTATTACTTAATAGAGTGTAGAGAGAGATCTATATATACCTATAACATTAATATTTTTCTTTAATAATTTTATTCTTAAAAAGTCACTATTTTGGTACCCTTCACTGAATAAAAAATTACTAGCAACATCATCTTTTACATAAATAGCAATCCCACCATATGCTTTATCACAATTTATAAAATATGCGTTATATACTCTAAAATTGCATTTAACATTCTCTGCTTCATTCGAATGCATTGAAAATGACAATAATAATCTGAGTAAATTTTATCAGCTGCTCAAATTTAGAATTATACAACATGCTGCAATATATAAATGTAATATATAAGGAAGAAATCCTGTTTGTTTGTTTGTTTGGGCCGGATTCACCTACCAGTCCGATTGCAACCAAATTCTACAGAAATATTTCTACGACCCCGGAAGGAGTTATAGGCTATATCGCGTTTTGGTTTATTAACCCATTGCAGCCCGAGGCTCTTAAAAAGCTTTTTGGGTTTTTTATTGTTCTACCTAAACGGTTTGACCGATTGAGTTGCAAATTTGTACAAATGTTCTTCATAGCTTCCCGGATGTGTCTAAGAAATATGGTTGTAAGATATTACGCGGCGGTTTTATGGTATGAGAAAAAGCGTATGACAAATTTTCAAGAAGTTCTGGTAACCCGTTTGGGCACGAGGAAAGTTCATTACATTTTTTGGTTGTCCCACTTAAACGTTTTAACCAATTGACTTGAAAATTCGAAAAACGGTTGCTCTTTAGCAGAAAAGCTCATTAGCACACAAGCTCACATTTTTTCGATATACAGTTTTTACACTAATTTTTAGCATATATCAAAATTATTTTAAATTAGTTATACTATTGTTTATCTACTTTTCTTGAAAAAAGAAAAAAAAATACAGATGTATAATATGTTCCCTTTGTACTACAACTTTCCCTTTTTTTTAAATTATTATACCCTACACCTACAGTATAGGGTATATTAACTTTGGTATGGTGTTTGTAACCACCAAAAAGAAGCGAGTTAGATATAGACTTGTATATATATTCTGAATCAGGATCACCTCCTGAGTCGATTTAACGATGTCCGCCTGTCCGTTCGCACGATAACTCAAAAACTAATGAAGCTATCTTGATGAAATTTATATTGCAGGTTACTAATCACGAAAAGAAGGCTAAGTTCGAATTTGGACAACATCGGTCCATGGGTTCGGATTCTGGAAGCTTCCGAATGATTCCGGAGCAAACGAGATTATCTCCAAAATCAACAAAGATAGAACCCTTAAATTTTATACAATGATGTTCCTTCCCATGCGATTTATGTCTCTGAAATTTAATAGGATTTGGCCCATGGGTTTGGATTTTGGAAGCTTCCGAACGAGCACCAGAACAAATGAGATTATCTCCAAAACCAACTAAGATATAACCTTTAAATTTGGCAGAGTGGTGTTCTTTCCTGTTTTATTTAAGTCTCTGAAATTTGAAAGGATTTGGTTCATGGGTTCGGGTCTTCGAAGCTACCGAACGAGCCCCAGGGCAAACTAGTATATCTCCACAACCAACAAAGAAAGAACCTTTATTTTTATTACAAGAGTGTGCTGTTATGTTTCCTTTTCTATAAAATTGGAAACTCACTTTTGAAAGAATTTGAACCATGGATTCGTATATTGGAAGCTTCCGAACGAGCCCCAGAGCAAACGAGATTATCTCCAAAACCATCAAAGATAGAACCTTTAAATTTTTTACAATGATGTTCCTTCCCGTTGGATTTATGCCTCTGAAATTTAAGAGGATATAGTCCATAGGTTTGGATTTTGGAAACTTCCGAACGAGCCCCAGAGCATATGGGATTATTTCCACAAACAACAAAGATATAACCTTTAAATTTGGCAGAATGGTGTTCTTTCATGTTTGATTTAGGTCTCTGAAATTTGAGAGGATTTTATCCATGGGTTTGGATTTTGGAAGCTTCCGAACGATCCCAAGAGCGATGTCCAAAATCAACAAAGATAGAACCTTCAAATTTTCTACAATGATGTTCCTTCCCGTTCGATTTATGTCTCTGAAATTTAAGAGGATTTGGTCCATGGGTTTGGATTTTGGGAGCTTCCAAACGAGCACCAGAGCAAATGAGATTATCTCCAAAAGCAATAAAGATATAACCTTTAAATTATGCAGAATAATGTTCCTTCATGTTTGATTTATGTTTCTGAAATTTGTTAGGATTTGGTCCATGGGTTCAAATCTTGGAAGCTTCCGAACGAGCTCCAGTGCAACCGAGTATATCTCCACAACCAACAAAGATAGAACTTCTATTTTTAGTACAAAGGTGTTCTGTTATGTTTCCTTTTCTGTAAAATTGGAAACTGACGTTTGAAAAAATTTGAACCATGGGTTCGTATTTTGGATACTTCCTGACGAGCACAAGAGCAACGAGCATATCTCCAAAACCAACAAAAGTAGAACCTTTAAATTTAGTACAATGGTGTTCTGGCATGTTTTCTTTATTTTCCTGAGATGGATTCGATGAATTGGAGTGGCAATTTATAATACCTTATCATATACAAGGAATATTTAATTTATATCCACCACTAATAATTAGTCGAGACAACAACCGCTGTTAATAAAATATTTAATTTAAAATTTTGTTTCTAATTCTTTCATTTGAATGAAATTTTAATAGGAGTAAATAGAAGAGAATTAATTTTGTTAAAAAACAAGTAAATGTAACAATAAGTGGATGCAACCGACTTATTAATACCCTACACCTGATTCGAATTAAATTAAAAATCCATAAGTTTTTTTGGCAGCTGCTTGAACTTCTTCCCTTTTCTGTCTTATTCAATTCGAATTTCAGGAACGTAAAAGAGGCATCCTCTTGGGATATGCTTGACACCTTTGTAAAAATTTTAAGTTTCTATCTTTATTAATTTCGAAGATTGTTAGTCCTTGGGAGGTGTGTGTGGGTACCTGTGCTATCTCATAACATTAAAAAAAAGGAATTATAATCCTAATCTGAGTTTCTCGGGGAAATCGTGCACCGATCAGAAAACTTGAACATTTTGGGCATGCAGCTAAATCAAAAAATGATGTGGAATGATCATATTTTTATATAGCGAAAAGTGCTGCCAAATGCTTGAGTTTTCTCTTTAGGTGGAAATCGTATTTCTCTTCGAGGGACTTGTGCAAAATCTATAAAGCATATATACGATCTAAGATGGAATATAACTCACATATTTGAGCTGGCGCCTCATCCACTTCCTTAAACTTTCTCGATCGAGTTCAAAAACGCGCCATTCGTCTAATTAATGACCCCATTATGACTCATTCTCTTTTTTATAGATATTTTGTTGGTAATGACACTTGCTCAGTTGAAACAAAATCACTGATGGAACAATTCCTCTGGAATTGGAACAATTCCTCTGGTGCATTGGAATTGTCCAACAATTCCAATGCACCACAAGAGGGGCAGCAAATGCGCATTCCTACTATGTGGAACTACTTATGCGGTACTCTACTGGTTATAGCAATTCGTTTGTTGTTAGAACTGCAAAAATATGGAATTTATTACCATCCAGCGTATTCCCAAAAGTTGGCGGGTTTGGTATTTACAATTTGCGCAAATTTAAGAAGAATCTCAACAGATTCTTCCCAAATTTACCTTTCAACTTCCCGTTATCCTCAATTGTTCCACCCCTATCCCATCCCATATAATCACAACTACTTCAAGTACAAAGGATCATATTCAGGATCATATAAGGAGATGTATGCATCTAAAAAGAAGTTTTTTCAAAATTTGAGGAACTGTAGGTGCTGTAGGATCTTCAACGGTGAGGGTACATAAAAAAGTAGTTCAACATTACTCTTTTAAGTGACTTATGAAGATTATATACGGTGTTAAATATTTATGTGAAATAAAATTTGTTGTTGTGACATAAAATTTAAAATTTTCTTTCAATGAGAAAATTTGTCTACAATATTTTTCTCATATTGTAATTTAATTCTGATCAATCTATTATTTTGCCTATTTTCCCATTCATTAATTCTTCCGACAAAAGAAACCGCGCTTAATATTTTTCTCACCGGTAAATTATTAATTCCTCGAATTGACCATCATAATTAATAAACAAATTAATGTCGCTTTCTCTCTCCCACTTCATTCGTTAATCATGTTATTATTATAATTTTTAATTTTCCATCAAAAGTTTTCGGGATAAATTAAATCGCGTTCAATAAATTTTCTCACAAATTAATTGCTGATTCTTGCAATTAATTATTATAAATACCAACGTTCTTTCAATTAAAAATCAGTCTAATAAGTTTATCTTCCTCGGTTCCTTCTTTAATAAGGAATATATAAAAATTAATATTATATATTTAAATAATAAACCAATATTAAGAAAAATATTTAAATAATAAAAGAAATATAAAACACCAAATTTAATTTTTTCTTTTCAATGTTTTAATATTTTTTTTTGATTTGACATCAAATAAAATAAAAGTGGCGCAGTCGGTAGGTATACCGACATTACATTAATATTAACTTTATTATTATAAGTGATTAGTGTAGTGTATCCTATCAAGGAGTTAATCAGAAACAGGTCAAATTGCAGCTCATCAAATCTTTTGGCGTAGCAGAAAGCTATTTAAAGCTTAAAGAACAAGTGGTTCAAATTTCAGATAAAAATGAAAATCAAATTTATTCTAAATTAGATCGACAAAAATCCTCAATCCAAACCCTCCTCGTGGGTGCCGACCGGAAATAATCACCAGCTAGGTGGTTAGGTACTAAGGGAAAGGTAAAGTGAATCTGTCTTTATGTATCATATTACTGACACCTCGGTTTTTACCGGAACCATCGAATTGGGGTAAACCTGGGCCGGATTCAAGGTGTTATACGACCCGTGCTGATGATCAGCCTGGCTGGGGACACAATCTTAAAAGTTAAAAATAGCCCAGTCGCGAACGGAGTATTCGGAGTACCTGGCGACTTTCCTAATTAATTAGCCTTACCCTATCTATACGAATCTCTGCATAGGGCGAACCTTCCTTTTCTCTTTTCGAATCTCTTTTTTTTTAAAATTTGTTCCATATTTGAACCCACGTGTACGAGGTTCAAATATGGAACAAATTTAAAAAAAAAAAAGATTCGAAAAAAGAGTTAGCCGGCACTTCCTAAAAGTCGGCAAGTAAAGCGACCAAACCGGGCACTAGCAGTGCTAAGAAAAGTCGCGAACAACCAAAGACGGTACGCAAAGTGTGCCCGTCGAAACGAGCCTTCCTCGACAAACGGTCGGCCTATAAAATTATTGAGAAGTTAAGCTCTCTCAACATTGGTCAGTTATCTGAGGCGCAAAAGAACTTCTTACTCTGAGCCAAAACAGTAGTAGGCCAGCCCCAAAAAGGACAAATCCCAGGTTCATCGAAAGGCCTTATGTCCAAGAGACAGAGGTCACAAGATGAGCCACAGGGCCAGTTTAATTCTGGTAATCATTGGTGAGGGGTTAGAGGATGGGGGAATTTCTCCCAGTAGCGGGAAGAAGGTTGTTGTTGCTTTAAACACAACTTTCTTCCAGGTACTGGAAGAAAATCCAGTACCACCACCCTCCTGTAGAGACGCTGGCTGGCATCAGGGCCACGTCAAATTGACTGCTTGTGCTGATCAGACATCGGCAGATCTCTACAAGCAGACGATAGGTAAGGTGGGAAGGCTATGACCGCGCCCAAGCGCAAAGGCGTAAGCAGGGAGAAAATCCCTAGCATGCCAAGAGCTACGGAATGGCTGCTGAGAGAACCTGCCGAAGCAGACACACATCATCAAAATGATGAAGGTATCAAATCCCCAACTTCCAACCCCTAATTGGAAGATTGCCAAACTAGGGGAAGAAGTAGGAAAATCCCGACAGGCGTTGGTCATTGTCAATAATACTGCCTACAACCCCTAGCGAAAGCCCAAGGGGTCATTAGCTATGGCTTCACAGCAGTTACACTAAAGGTGTACAAGAAGGATGAGGTGGAGGCCTCAAAGAACATCGGTGAAGGCCCAAGTCAAGCCCAAAAGGCAGACTCTGACCGATCCGATGTCGTTGATGTAGCATCCTCCTCGGCTGCAAAGAGCGTGAATGATGTCATCAAGGCTAACGATGAAGAAGATCTACTTGGATCGGATTCCGACAGCTTTGATGATGCCAAAAGCTTCTCAATGGACTTCGAGGATGAAGCTAACGCGACGGTGGTGGAGATTAAGGATGGCTTAGGAAATGAAGCCACTCCAAATTAATCTCCATCACTCCAAAGCGGCTTTCGCCGGGTGAGGATATTATCTTGATCCAAGAGCCGTGGGTGACAAAAAAGCAGGTTCATGGACTCAAGATACCGAAATACACGTTGTTGGACAATAAAGAAGTATGCAGACCTAGAGCTTGCATACTTGCTAAAAATACATTAAATTTAACTTTTATATATAATTACAGTGATCGCGGCGAGCCTAAAGCTAACAAATTTAAGGCTCTGGGTTGTTGCGGCGTATCTTCCTCATGACTCGCAGGATTCATTCCCTCCATCCAATCTGGCAAGGTTGGTAGCGGATACTAGAAGGATGAACATTGGGGTCATCATAAGCTACGACGCCAATGATCACCATAACATCTGGGGTAGTTCGGATACCATCCAAAGAGGTGAGTCACTTTTTGATTACATTTTATGTACTAACCTTCTTATCTGTAACATTGGCGGGGAACGTACCTTTATTACTAGTAATAGGCAAGAAGTCCCAAACATAACCTTAGTCTCGGACTTCATTTATTCTAAAATAAGCTCATGGAAAATTTCTGATGAGCATTCCTTCGCAGATCACAGATACCTTGAGTTCAGTATGGACGAACGTCCTCCAATAAAGTCATTCTATCGAAATCCTAAGAAAATTGACTGTAAAAAATATAGGGAGCACTTAAAGTCAACGCTTCTCTTCTTAACACCTGGAATTCCTAAAAATATCCAGGATCTAAATAGCCTGGTAAACGTTTATACTAAGGCCTGCAATAAGTCCTTAGAGCATTCGTGTCCCATCAGTAAGCCTAGGGGAAAACCCAAACAACCTTGGTGGAATGATGAAATCAAAACTGTAAGGAAAGATAGTAGGAGGGCTTTTAATAATGCAAAAAAAAAGAATGAGGTACAGGACTGGAGCACATCTAAAACGGCTCTTAGTCAGTACAAAAAAGCACTTAAAAAGACGAAAAGAGACACCTGGAGACCATTCTGCGGAGGTATAGAAAACGTCTCCCAGGCATCTAGACTTAGGAAAATTCTATCGACATACCCCATGGTCCCCAGTCTTCTTAAAAAAGAGGATGGCAGCTGGGCTACCACAAGCGAGGAGTCGTTGGAATTACATTTAAAAACCCATTTTCCTGGGTGCACAAATAACAGCTCAGAGGTGACTTATGTTCTGAATCATCCCCCTTCTATTTCAGAGGTGGAGGTTACAGGACACAAACTACAATGGGCTATAAATAGTTTCAAACCATTCAAATCAAGCGTATCGGATGAATTATAGCCGCTGAGATCCAGCAAACTTCATCTACTACCCTGGCTTGGCTAAAAAGTTTTTTCAGTGGTTGTCTTAATTTAGGGCTTATCCCAGATAAATGGAAACAGGTCAGAGTAGTGTTCATACCCAAGGCCGACAAGAGTGGTCACGTCTATGCGAGGGACTTTAGCCTATAAGCCTGTCATCCTTCCTTCTAAAAACTTTAGAAAGATTGATCGACATCCATATCCGCTGCAACTTAGATAAAAAATCTGTTGTCAGCCTTTCAACATGCTTACTGTAAAGGGAAGTCAGTGGATACTGCACTTCACACTTTGACAAGCTCGATTGAAAGATCTTTAAATTGCAAAGAGTATACTCTTGCAGCTTTTATAGACATCGCGGGAGCGTTTAATAACGTCAATCAAGCAGGAATTGTAGACGCACTCATAAGCCTAGGAGTTGAACCGGAGCTAAGAGCACTGATAGCTAATATGCTAAATAGCAGGGCCATCAGTACCAACTTAGGCAACGCTTCAGCAAAAAGGTTTGTGAAAAGAGGGACTCCGCAAGGAGGGGTGCTATTTCCCCTGCTTTGGAATATGGTGGTAAATAAACTGCTTAAAATCCTGGCTGCACAACAATTGCCTATGCGGACGATGTTGCTGTCGTGGTCAGTGGCAAGTTCCCTGACAGTCTCAGGGAAGTTTTGCAACTTGCACTAAACAAAATCACAACATGGGCTACAGACTGTGGACTGGCAGTAAATCCACAGAAAACCGAACTGGTCCTTTTTACAAGGAAATTTAAAATTCCTAAAATAAAGCCGCCTTCGTTAAATGGCTCCACTCTTGCCTTTAGCGAAACGGCGAAATTTCTGGGTCCAATTCTAGACAGGAACTTAAGCTGGAAGGCTAACATCTCAGAAAGGGTAAAGAAGGCCACAATAGCACTATACTCGTGTAAAAAAGCCATTGGTGGTAAATGGGGGCTTCAGCCATACATGACTTACTTGCTATACTCATTCGTAGTAAGACCCATTCTTATGTACGGAGTCCTAGTATGGTGGAAGGCAATCGATAAAGAGGTCAACCCCAAGGCAATCGAACTGCCACACTATGTATTGGTGGCTCTATTATAACAACCCCTTCTGCGGCATTACACATCATGCTTAATCTGATGCCTGTAGAATATTATAGTAAATTTGCAGCCGCAAACACAGCTATGAGATTAACAGCTACATCCCAGTGGATCAATTCACGAGAAGGTCACTCGGATATCATAAACCAATTCAAGTTCACTCCCGCCTTGGTGAACTACACGTCCCGTACTTACTTCTTCGGGAAATCTAGTGTGACGAGCATCCCAAGCCGTGAGAGTTGAACTCGAACTCGATGACCTTCGAAGGAGTACAATTCTACACTGATGGTTCAAAATGAACAGCAGTGTAGGGTGCGGGGTATTCTCAGATAATCTGAATATCAGTCATAATTTCCGATTACCAGACCATTCTAGTGTCTTCCAAGCGGAAATTATGGCTATTCAAGAAGCCTTGATTCTATTGAATAGAAGCGTTTTCACTGTGAAACAAGTACGTATTCTGTCAGACAGTCAGGCTGCATTAAAATCTTTGGAATCAACATGCACAACCTCGAAGACTGTAATAAACTACCGAAAACTTCTTAACGAGATGGCCAGGCAGTTTACCTCATCGAGGTGTTCCGGGAAATGAAAAAGCTGATGAACTCGCGAGAATTGGTACAACCTTACAAGTTTTGCCGGATAGGGCAGGACTAGGGGTATCTCTATGCACAAGCAAAATGTTATTTCGAAAGGAAATAACGGATATGGTAAATTGCAAATGGTCAAACTTGACTTCGTGCCCAACTTGATATGGCCCATAACCGATTTAAGACGAAGCAATGACCTGCTTTCTCTCAAAAGGGCAGACATTGAAATGACAATGGGTATAATCACCGGTAACTGTCTAATAGGGAAGCATGCCAGAAGACTTTGCTTATCCGCAAACGATTATTGTAGAGCCTGCAAGAATGAAGAAGAGGAGGAAATTACTCTCCATCTCCTTTGCACATGTCCGGCCTTGTCAGTAAGAAGGAATACCCATTTGGGGCAATATCACTTCGACAGCCTTAGCCATCTGGCAGGTAAAAATGTGAAGAGTATTCCTTGTTTTGCAAAAGGCTCAAATTGGTTTTAACGAGTGGGATAGAAAAGCTTCTATCTGGTATCACAATGGACCAAATACGGTCTAAGTGTGCTTTTATGGCAGTCACCTTAACCTAACCTTATTCTAAATTAGCAATAGTATTAGATATGAAAGGTCAATTTTATATCATAAATAATGAAAGGTCAATTTTAGTTAAATTTCTAAATAAAATTGACAGGGTGGATTCCATGTTTATTAGGGCCAGAAATTTAAATATATTAGAAGAAGCATATCAAGCCTTAGTCGAGATGGGTTTTAATAACAATAAAACTTATTATGACTCATATAGACCGAAAAAGCATCATAATAATTTTAATCATAATGCTTTTTCAAACAATAATAATAAAAATCACAATTTTAATAATTTCTATTGTAATAATAACAATAACGGGACTAATAATAATCCTGCTATTAGTCGTTTCTATCATACTAACAATAGGAACAATTTTAATAATTCTAACAGTTACCGCAACCAATCGGGTAATTATAGAAGTAACTAAAGGTTCAAATCTGGAACCTTTAGAAACAATAAGAACTATTATAACAATGCTGATCCAAATGCAATGGACGTGGATTATTATAACCCAACTCAATGGATTTAGAACTTAATACGACAAAAAGCGTTGAAAATTTTCCTTTAACGCCTCCAACAGTAGACTACCCATAACAACTCTGGCTATAGAGGGACAAAAAGTAGATTGCCTAATAGACACAGAAAATTAAAAAATTATGTTCTATTATAGGCCCAAATTTACTTTCTCCAATTGGTACCAAAATTTACCTACTTAGTGGAGAAGTTTTGGTGGACAATAAGGCTACCAAATTTAATTACGCCTATCCCACAACAAATATATACCAACTAGAACCGTTAGATTTAAACAATCATGACTTATTTGAAGTATTACGTAACGACAATTTAAATAAAGAAGAAGAAAGACATTTAAAACATATTTTACACAAAAACAAAGATTAATTTTTTAAAGATGGGGACAATTTAACTTGCGTAAATGATGTAAAACCTCAAATAATAACTACATGTTCTCAACCAATCTACAGTAAAATATACAGATTCCCTAAAATTCATGAAGAAGAAGTAAATTAACAGATAAAAGAAATGTTGAGAAAAGATATTTTAAACCCTCTAATAGTCCATATAACAGCCCTATATGGGTTGTTCCCAAAAAACTGGATAATACAGACAAACAGAAATGCGGATAGTAATTGACTACCGCAAACTAAATAAAATCACAGTTAATGATAAATTCTTTATTCCAAACATCGAATCGATATTTGATAACTTGGTCGCGCCCAATACTTTTCGACCTTAGATCTTGCTAAGGGTTTTCACCAAATTTTGGTTGACGAAAAAGATAGGGCTAAAATCGCATCCTCAAAACGCCACAGCGTCATTTTCAATTTAAACGAATGCCGTTTGAACTCAAAAACGCACCCGCGACCTTTCAAATGATGATAAACCATGTTCTGAGGAAACATATAAATAAAATTTGTGTCGGCTATCTTGACGCTATTTTGATATTCTCAACATCTCTTCAAGAGCATGTTCAAGCAATAACAGAAATGCTAAGAAAATTAAGGGAATATAACTTAAAGATACAAGTTGATAAATGCAATTTTTTTGAAAAATCAACTGAATATTTAGGACACATTTTAACCCAAGAAGGTATAAAGCCAAATGATAAAAAAATTATTAGAAATTTAGAACTTCCAAAAACTCGTAAACAAATAAAAAGCTTTCTTGGAATAACAGGATACTATCGCAAGTTCATAAAAGACTAAAAAAAGGTAGTAAGATAAATGTAAATGACTTACTTTATAAAGACTTTTTTAACAAACTAAAAAGAACTTAAAAGAACTTAAACTTTAAAGAACTTAATTACAAGTCCAGCTATTTCACGTTACCCCGACCTCAAAAAGAGATTTATTTTAGTAACAAACGCATCAAATTATGCTATTGGTGCAGTGCTATAACAAGATGGGTACTCTATTTGCTATGCGAGCAGAACCATAAACGAACACGAAACTAAGTATTCAACAATCGAGAAGGAATTGCTTGCCATTATCTGGGCAACCAAATACTTCAGACCTCATTTGTACGGTACAACATTTACAATTAAAACTGAACTTCGACCATTAGTGTGGATAAATTCTCTTAAAGAACATAATGCGAAGCTACAAAGATGGCGAATAAAATTAAATGAATATGATACCATCAAATAGGTTAAGGGAAAAGTAAACAAAGTCGCAGACTTCTTGAGTCGAATTGACTCGAACAAATTTGAACTATATACTTTAAATAAGAAACGTCGAATACATCCCATTAGCCCAGTCTGGAATGAACCACAGACTCTAAAACGTATAAAATTATACGGTCATATAAAACCAAAGGAAGTTAAATCAAATGAAAAATTTAAAATAGCACCCATCAACCCAGTCTGGAATGAACCCCAGACCTTAGACCGTATGAGATTATACGCAAATATAAAACCCAAAGAAATAGGAGTAAATGTTTTAAACAAAAATGATTCTGAGTTAGCAACTATTCATAGTGGTGCTCAAATGAACTCAAATTCATTTAGTCACAGAAAAACATAAAGGATTAATAAACAAATACAATCACTTCAGACAAATCTATATTTCTGAAAGTGATTTAATTAATAATAATATTTTAAATGATCTATTAACATGATATATTAGAAAAGGTACTACAGGAATTTATTCTGAATTACAAAACCCAAAACATAACATTTTACAACGAAAATTAATTGAACTACTTTCTAATAATCAATATATAAAATTATTAAATGTAATAATAAAGCTTTATAATTAGATAGTGAAAAGGACGCAATTAAAATTATTGACGAAACACACAAAACAACAAATCACAGAGGAATTTTAGAAAATTATAAAGAATTAAAAACTACCCACTTTTATCCAAGGCTCAAAGAGCTAATTAATAAATATGTCAACAACTGTGATATTTGTAACTTAACAAAATATGACAGAAAACTTGACAAATACAAATTTGCAATCACTAAAACCCCTTCAGAACCCAATGAAATAATACATGGAGATTTTTTCTTCTGTTACAATAAAGTTTATTTAACAATATTAGACAAATTCACGAAACATCTTATGATTCAAAGATTAAACGATCGGGATTCGATTACAATAATACAAGTTCTAAAAAATAGATTTGCAATATTCCGTATTCGATAATGTATTCAATACCATTAATATAAAAGACTTTTTAAAGGTAGAAAATATAGAATCACACTTTACTTCTCCTCGATCTCATACTGGCAACTCGTCTATTGAAAGAATTCATGAGTCCCTAAATGAGCACTTGCGTATTCTAGAAGGTCCAAAATCCAAATTAACCCCATATGAAAAAATTCTATTTGCCGCGGAAAACTACAATAATAGCATTCATTCAGTTACCTTAGAAAAACCTATAGATTTTCTAAAAAACAAAGTTACTAATTTAGATATTATCAAAGAAAGATTGAATAAAGTGAAAAAATAGTACAATCACAAAATTAAATGAAAAGAGAAAAAGTTTCTCACCAGAAAATAAAGCTGAAATACTTATAGAAAACCCCGAGACGGTTCGCTATAAACACCAACATAAATACATTAAAATTCTACTAATCAAACAACTGCAAGTTCAAATCCAAAAGACAGAACATAGTTTAAAAACAATAACTCTCTTTCGGCAAAAAAGAGGCTTAATAAATTTAGGAGGCAAAATTGCTAACTGGCTTTTTGGCACAATGGACAGCGACGAGAAAGCTGCAATCGAACAAGACCTAAACATCATTGACATTAACAATCATCTTTCTATAACAAATCTAAATAACCAAATTAAAATTAATACAGATTTTCAAAATAATATTAACATTTTAAAAAATCGCATAATGCGAAATCAAGTATTGGCTTTACAAACTTTAAATCACACAACAGATATTACTAACAAAAGTTTAAAAAATTTGCATTTCTTATCTTACTGACTTACTGACATTAACTTATTTATTTCTGAAATAGATAAAATTCAACAAAATATTATGTTTGAAAAACAAGGTGTTATGAATCAATCAATTTTAAACGATAATGAAATTGAAGAATTTAGTATCGATACATTTAAATATAAAGAAATAAAAAGTTCTCTTTTAAAATATGACAATAAATTAATATTCGTTATTCTAATTCCAAACCTCACTAAGGAACTTGGTATAAAGTATTTGATGTTGCCAACTACAAATAGAAATTTTGAGGAATCATAATGTAATCCAATATATGGATAAAATTTATATTGATAATAATGAAAACTATAACAATTAACACCAGCTAATGATTGTATTAATAATTTAATAAATGAAAATTATAAAAATTGCAAGACAATAATAAAAAATAATTTTGAAATCAATGAAATTTTTCCTCACATGATTTTGATTAAAAATTGTAAAAAACACTCTCTAACAAATGATTGTGATCATTCAAAACATATATTGAATGGAAATAATATTATAGAATTCCATAATTGTTCAATAAAAATAATTTTTTTTTTTATTTATTAAAGAATTGAGATAGACAGTAAAACTGGTATAAATCTCTTCTATAATCTAACTTAAAACTAATTTAATATTTAAAATTATAATAAATATTAATAAAATTTAATACACAGATTAAAATTTTAGATACATTTCATTTTTTTTTTGCTTTTTTATATATTTTTCAATTATTTAATTGGGGTAGTACAGCTTTCAAACGTTTGTTGAATAACCTTATGTTGGGAGCATATTTTATATAGGCAGGAAGACTATTGAAGCTTTTTATGCCATTAAATATAATATCTCTTTTACCTCTTTCAGTTCTGGGTGCTTCTAATCGATAATGTTCCGCACTTCGTGTGAAGTAGCTATGAATTGAAGCATTTGTTTGTATTTTCAAATTGCTTTTGGTTAAGTTATTTGATAGTTTATAAATCAACTTGCAGTTTTCCAAAAATTTTGTTTGTTCAACGGTAGGTAAATTTCGATCAGAATACAATGATGTAGTTGGAGAATCATATGGAAGTCTGAATAAGATTTTAAAAGCTCTGTTGATAATAGCACTAACTGAACTAATAACGTATTTGGAACTTTGACTCCAAACTCGAATTAAATACCTTATTTTAGACTGAATGTGGGCGTAGAAGACCAATTTAGCTATATCTTCACTTAGTAACATTTCTAAATAATGAAAAAATTGAAAAAAATCATATTATTGTACCTAATTATTGAGACATTTATAATGTAAGCTTAAAATTAAATATTGAAGATATAAATATAAAACAAACTAAAAATTTAGAACGAATTTATGAAATTAAAAATAAAACAAATAATAATTTATTAATTTCAATAATTTTGCCTTTATCAGCAATTATTATCATTGTAATTTTATATATATATTATAAGAAAAATTAAAATTTATAAAAATAAAGAACCAAAGGAAATTAACACAGAAAAAAAGAACACTCAGGAGAGTGTCCAACTTAAAGATGGGAGGATCATATATCGCGTTAAATAATTATGTTTTTGTTATTGTGAAATAAAATTTAAAATTTAAATCTTTCAATGAGAAAATTTGTCAACAAATTTTCTCATATTGTAATTTAATTCTGGTCAATCTTCCCATTCATTAATTCTTCCGACAAAAGAAACCGCGCTTAATATTTTTCTCACCGGTAAATTATTAATTCCTCGAATTGACCATCATAATACATAAACAAATTAATTCTGTTTTCTCTCTCCGACGTCATTCATTAATCATGTTATTATTATAATTCTTAATTTCCATCAAAAGTTTTCGGGATAAATCAAATCGCGTTCAATAAATTTTCTCACAAATTAAATGCTGATTCTTGCAATTAATTATTATACTATACACCTAAAGTATAGGGTATATTAACTTTGGTATGGTGTTTGTAACCACCAAAAGGAAGCGAGTTAGATATGGACATGTATATATATTCTGAATCAGGATCACCTCCTGATTCGATTTAACGATGTCCGTCCGTCCGTCCGTCTGTACGCACGATAACTCAAAAACTAATGAAGCTATCTTGAAGAAATTTATATTGTAGGTTACTAATCACGAAAGGAAGGCTAACTTCGAATTTGGACAAAATCGGTTCATGGGTTCGGATTCTGGAAGCTTCCGAATGATTCCGGAGCAAACGAGTTTATCTCCAAAACCAAGAAAGATAGAACCTTTAAATTTTGCACAATGATGCTCCTTCCCATTCGATCTATGAAATTATGGCAATTCAAGAAGCTTTGATTCTATTGAATAGAAGCGTTTTCACTGTGAAGCAAGTACGTATTCTGTCAGACAGTCAGGCTGCATTAAAATCTTTGGAATCAACATGCACAACCTCGAAGACTGTAATAAACTACCGAAAACTTCTTAACGAGATGGCCGGGCAGTTTAGCATTCAGCTTTGGTGGGTACCAGGTCATCGAATTGTTCCGGGAAATGAAAAAGCTGATGAACTCGCGAGAATTGGTACAACCTTACAAGTTTTGCCGGATAGGGCAGGACTAGGGGTATCTCTATGCAGAAGCAAAACGTTATTTTGAAAGGAAATAACGGATATGGTAAATTGCAAATGGTCAAACTTGACCTCGTGCCCAACTTGATATGGCCCATAACCGATTTAAGACGAAGCAATGATCTGCTTTCTCTCAAAAGGGCAGACATTGAAATGACAATGGGTATAATCACCGGTAACTGTCTAATAGGGAAGCATGCCAGAAGACTTTGCTTATCCGCAAACGACTATTGTAGAGCCTGCAAGAATGAAGAAGAGGAGGAAATTACTCTCCATCTCCTTTGCACATGTCCGGCCTTGTCAGTAAGAAGGAATACCCATTTGGGGCAATATCACTTCGACAGCCTTAGCCATCTGGCAGGTAAAAATGTGAAGAGTATTCTTTGTTTTGCAAAAGGCTCAAATTGGTTTTAACGAGTGGGATAGAAAAGCTTCTATCTGGTATCACAATGGACCAAATACGGTCTAAGTGTGCTTTTATGGCAGTCACCTTAACCTAACCTTATTCTAAATTAGCAATAGTATTAGATATGAAAGGTCAATTTTATATCATAAATAATGAAAGGTCAATTTTAGTTAAATTTCTAAATAAAATTGACAGGGTGGATTCCATGTTTATTAGGGCCAGAAATTTAAATATATTAGAAGAAGCATATCAAGCCTTAGTCGAGATGGGTTTTAATAACAATAAAACTTATTATGACTCATATAGACCGAAAAAGAATCATAACAATTTTAATCATAATGCTTTTTCAAACAATAATAATAAAAATCACAATTTTAATAATTTCTATTGTAATAATAACAATAACAGGACTAATAATAATCCTGCTATTAGTCGTTTCTATCATACTAACAATAGGAACAATTTTAATAATTCTAACAGTTACCGCAACCAATCGGGTAATTATAGAAGTAACTAAAGGTTCAAATCTGGAACCTTTAGAAACAATAAGAACTATTATAACAATGCTGATCCAAATGCAATGGACGTGGATTATTATAACCCAACTCAATGGATTTAGAACTTAATACGACAAAACGCGTTGAAAATTTTCCTTTAACGCCTCCAACAGTAGACTACCCATAACAACTCTGGCTATAGAGGGACAAAAAGTAGATTGCCTAATAGACACAGAAAATTAAAAAATTATGTTCTATTATAGGCCCAAATTTACTTTCTCCAATTGGTACCAAAATTTACCTACTTAATGGAGAAGTTTTGGTGGACAATAAGGCTACCAAATTTAATTACGCCTATCCCACAACAAATATATACCAACTAGAACCGTTAGATTTAAACAAACATGACTTATTTGAAGTATTACGTAACGACAATTTAAATAAAGAAGAAGAAAGACATTTAAAACATATTTTACACAAAAACAAAGATTAATTTTTTAAAGATGGGGACAATTTAACTTGCGTAAATGATGTAAAACCTCAAATAATAACTACATGTTCTCAACCAATCTACAGTAAAATATACAGATTCCCTAAAATTCATGAAGAAGAAGTAAATTAACAGATAAAAGAAATGTTGAGACAAGATATTTTAAACCCTCTAATAGTCCATATAACAGCCCTATATGGGTTGTTCCCAAAAAACTGGATAATACAGACAAACAGAAATGCGGATAGTAATTGACTACCGCAAACTAAATAAAATCACAGTTAATGATAAATTCTTTATTCCAAACATCGAATCGATATTTGATAACTTGGTCGCGCCCAATACTTTTCGACCTTAGATCTTGCTAAGGGTTTTCACCAAATTTTGGTTGACGAAAAAGATAGGGCTAAAATCACATCCTCAAAACGCCACAGCGTCATTTTCAATTTAAACGAATGCCGTTTGAACTCAAAAACGCACCCGCGACCTTTCAAATGATGATAAACCATGTTCTGAGGAAACATATAAATAAAATTTGTGTCGGCTATCTTGACGCTATTTTGATATTCTCAACATCTCTTCAAGAGCATGTTCAAGCAATAACAGAAATGCTAAGAAAATTAAGGGAATATAACTTAAAGATACAAGTTGATAAATGCAATTTTTTTGAAAAATCAACTGAATATTTAGGACACATTTTAACCCAAGAAGGTATAAAGCCAAATGATAAAAAAATTATTAGAAATTTAGAACTTCCAAAAACTCGTAAACAAATAAAAAGCTTTCTTGGAATAACAGGATACTATCGCAAGTTCATAAAAGACTAAAAAAAGGTAGTAAGATAAATGTAAATGACTTACTTTATAAAGACTTTTTTAACAAACTAAAAAGAACTTAAAAGAACTTAAACTTTAAAGAACTTAATTACAAGTCCAGCTATTTCACGTTACCCCGACCTCAAAAAGAGATTTATTTTAGTAACAAACGCATCAAATTATGCTATTGGTGCAGTGCTATAACAAGATGGGTACTCTATTTGCTATGCGAGCAGAACCATAAACGAACACGAAACTAAGTATTCAACAATCGAGAAGGAATTGCTTGCCATTATCTGGGCAACCAAATACTTCAGACCTCATTTGTACGGTACAACATTTACAATTAAAACTGAACTTCGACCATTAGTGTGGATAAATTCTCTTAAAGAACATAATGCGAAGCTACAAAGATGGCGAATAAAATTAAATGAATATGATACCATCAAATAGGTTAAGGGAAAAGTAAACAAAGTCGCAGACTTCTTGAGTCGAATTGACTCGAACAAATTTGAACTATATACTTTAAATAAGAAACGTCGAATACATCCCATTAGCCCAGTCTGGAATGAACCACAGACTCTAAAACGTATAAAATTATACGGTCATATAAAACCAAAGGAAGTTAAATCAAATGAAAAATTTAAAATAGCACCCATCAACCCAGTCTGGAATGAACCCCAGACCTTAGACCGTATGAGATTATACGCAAATATAAAACCCAAAGAAATAGGAGTAAATGTTTTAAACAAAAATGATTCTGAGTTAGCAACTATTCATAGTGGTGCTCAAATGAACTCAAATTCATTTAGTCACAGAAAAACATAAAGGATTAATAAACAAATACAATCACTTCAGACAAATCTATATTTCTGAAAGTGATTTAATTAATAATAATATTTTAAATGATCTATTAACATGATATATTAGAAAAGGTACTACAGGAATTTATTCTGAATTACAAAACCCAAAACATAACATTTTACAACGAAAATTAATTGAACTATTTTCTAATAATCAATATATAAAATTATTAAATGTAATAATAAAGCTTTATAATTAGATAGTGAAAAGGACGCAATTAAAATTATTGACGAAACACACAAAACAACAAATTACAGAGGAATTTTAGAAAATTATAAAGAATTAAAAACTACCCACTTTTATCCAAGGCTCAAAGAGCTAATTAATAAATATGTCAACAACTGTGATATTTGTAACTTAACAAAATATGACAGAAAACTTGACAAATACAAATTTGCAATCACTAAAACCCCTTCAGAACCCAATGAAATAATACATGGAGATTTTTTCTTCTGTTACAATAAAGTTTATTTAACAATATTAGACAAATTCACGAAACATCTTATGATTCAAAGATTAAACGATCGGGATTCGATTACAATAATACAAGTTCTAAAAAATAGATTTGCAATATTCCGTATTCGATAATGTATTCAATACCATTAATATAAAAGACTTTTTAAAGGTAGAAAATATAGAATCACACTTTACTTCTCCTCGATCTCATACTGGCAACTCGTCTATTGAAAGAATTCATGAGTCCCTAAATGAGCACTTGCGTATTCTAGAAGGTCCAAAATCCAAATTAACCCCATATGAAAAAATTCTATTTGCCGCGGAAAACTACAATAATAGCATTCATTCAGTTACCTTAGAAAAACCTATAGATTTTCTAAAAAACAAAGTTACTAATTTAGATATTATCAAAGAAAGATTGAATAAAGTGAAAAAATAGTACAATCACAAAATTAAATGAAAAGAGAAAAAGTTTCTCACCAGAAAATAAAGCTGAAATACTTATAGAAAACCCCGAGACGGTTCGCTATAAACACCAACATAAATACATTAAAATTCTACTAATCAAACAACTGCAAGTTCAAATCCAAAAGACAGAACATAGTTTAAAAACAATAACTCTCTTTCGGCAAAAAAGAGGCTTAATAAATTTAGGAGGCAAAATTGCTAACTGGCTTTTTGGCACAATGGACAGCGACGAGAAAGCTGCAATCGAACAAGACCTAAACATCATTGACATTAACAATCATCTTTCTATAACAAATCTAAATAACCAAATTAAAATTAATACAGATTTTCAAAATAATATTAACATTTTAAAAAATCGCATAATGCGAAATCAAGTATTGGCTTTACAAACTTTAAATCACACAACAGATATTACTAACAAAAGTTTAAAAAATTTGCATTTCTTATCTTACTGACTTACTGACATTAACTTATTTATTTCTGAAATAGATAAAATTCAACAAAATATTATGTTTGAAAAACAAGGTGTTATGAATCAATCAATTTTAAACGATAATGAAATTGAAGAATTTAGTATCGATACATTTAAATATAAAGAAATAAAAAGTTCTCTTTTAAAATATGACAATAAATTAATATTCGTTATTCTAATTCCAAACCTCACTAAGGAACTTGGTATAAAGTATTTGATGTTGCCAACTACAAATAGAAATTTTGAGGAATCATAATGTAATCCAATATATGGATAAAATTTATATTGATAATAATGAAAACTATAACAATTAACACCAGCTAATGATTGTATTAATAATTTAATAAATGAAAATTATAAAAATTGCAAGACAATAATAAAAAATAATTTTGAAATCAATGAAATTTTTCCTCACATGATTTTGATTAAAAATTGTAAAAATCACTCTCTAACAAATGATTGTGATCATTCAAAACATATATTGAATGGAAATAATATTATAGAATTCCATAATTGTTCAATAAAAATAATTTTTTTTTTTTTATTTATTAAAGAATTGAGATAGACAGTAAAACTGGTATAAATCTCTTCTATAATCTAACTTAAAACTAATTTAATATTTAAAATTATAATAAATATTAATAAAATTTAATACACAGATTAAAATTTTAGATACATTTCATTTTTTTTTTGCTTTTTTATATATTTTTCAATTATTTAATTGGGGTAGTACAGCTTTCAAACGTTTGTTGAATAACCTTATGTTGGGAGCATATTTTATATAGGCAGGAAGACTATTGAAGCTTTTTATGCCATTAAATATAATATCTCTTTCAGTTCTGGGTGCTTCTAATCGATAATGTTCCGCACTTCGTGTGAAGTAGCTATGAATTGAAGCATTTGTTTGTATTTTCAAATTGCTTTTGGTTAAGTTATTTGATAGTTTATAAATCAACTTGCAGTTTTCCAAAAATTTTGTTTGTTCAACGGTAGGTAAATTTCGATCAGAATACAATGATGTAGTTGGAGAATCATATGGAAGTCTGAATAAGATTTTAATAGCTCTGTTGATAATAGCGCTAACTGAACTAATAACGTATTTGCAACTTTGACTCCAAACTGGAATTAAATACCTTATTTTAGACTGAATGTGGGCGTAGAAGACCAATTTAGCTATATCTTCACTTAGTAACATTTCTAAATAATGAAAAAATTGAAAAAAATCATATTATTGTACCTAATTATTGAGACATTTATAATGTAAGCCTAAAATTAAATATTGAAGATATAAATATAAAACAAACTAAAAATTTAGAACGAATTTATGACATTAAAAATAAAACAAATAATAATTTATTAATTTCAATAATTTTGCCTTTATCAGCAATTATTATCATTGTAATTTTATATATATATTATAAGAAAAATTAAAATTTATAAAAATAAAGAACCAAAGGAAATTAACACAGAAAAAAAGAACACTCAGGAGAGTGTCCAACTTAAAGATGGGAGGATCATATATCGCGTTAAATAATTATGTTTTTGTTGTTGTGAAATAAAATTTAAAATTTAAATCTTTCAATGAGAAAATTTGTCAACAAATTTTCTCATATTGTAATTTAATTCTGGTCAATCTTCCCATTCATTAATTCTTCCGACAAAAGAAACCGCGCTTAATATTTTTCTCACCGGTAAATTATTAATTCCTCGAATTGACCATCATAATACATAAACAAATTAATTCTGTTTTCTCTCTCCGACGTCATTCATTAATCATGTTATTATTATAATTCTTAATTTCCATCAAAAGTTTTCGGGATAAATCAAATCGCGTTCAATAAATTTTCTCACAAATTAAATGCTGATTCTTGCAATTAATTATTATACTATACACCTAAAGTATAGGGTATATTAACTTTGGTATGGTGTTTGTAACCACCAAAAGGAAGCGAGTTAGATATGGACATGTATATATATTCTGAATCAGGATCACCTCCTGATTCGATTTAACGATGTCCGTCCGTCCGTCCGTCTGTACGCACGATAACTCAAAAACTAATGAAGCTATCTTGAAGAAATTTATATTGTAGGTTACTAATCACGAAAGGAAGGCTAACTTCGAATTTGGACAAAATCGGTTCATGGGTTCGGATTCTGGAAGCTTCCGAATGATTCCGGAGCAAACGAGTTTATCTCCAAAACCAAGAAAGATAGAACCTTTAAATTTTGTACAATGATGTTCCTTCCCATTCGATCTATGTCTCTGAAATTTAATTGGATTTGGTCCATGGGTTTGGATTTTGGAAGCTTCCGAACGAGCACCAGAGCAAATGAGATTATCTCCAAAACCAATAAAGATATAACCTTCAAATTTGACACAGTGGTGTTCTTTCATGTTTTATTTAAGTTTCCAAAATTTGAGAGGATTTGGTCTATGGGTTCGGATTTTGGAAGCTTCCGAACGAACTCTAGAGTAAACGAGATTATCTCCAAAATCAACAAAGATAGAACCTTTAAATTTTGTACAATGATGTTCCTTGCCGTTCTATTTATGTCTCTGAATTTTAAGAGAATTTGGTCCATGGGTTTGGATTTTGGAAACTTCCGAACGAGCACCAGAGCGAATGAGATTATCTCCAAAACCAACTAAGTTATAACCTTTAAATTTGGCAGAGTGGTGTTCTTTCATTTTTATTTTGTTTGAGTCTCTGAAATTTGAAAGGATTTGGTTCATGGGTTCGGATCTTGGAAGCTTTTGAACGAGCCCCAGAGTAAACGAGTATATCTCCACAACCAACAAAGAAAGAACCTTTATTTTTAGTACAAGAGTGTGCTGTTATGTTTCCTTTTCTATAAAATTGGAAACTGACATTTGAAAGAATTTGAACCATGGATTCGTATATTGGAAGCTTCCGAACGAGCCCCAGAACAAACGAGATTATCTGCAAAACCAACAAAGATAGAACCTTTAAATTTTTTACAATGATGTTCCTTCCCATTTGATTTATGTCTCTGAAATTTAAGAGGATATAGTCCATAGGTTTGGATTTTGGAAGCTTCCGAACGAGCCCCAGAGCATATGAGATTATCTCCAAAAACAACAAAGATATAACCTTTAAATTTGGCAGAATGGTGTTCTTTCATGTTTGATTTAGGTCTCTGAAATTTGAGAGGATTTGGTCCATGGGTTTATATTTTGGAAGCTTCCGAACGAGCACCAGAGCAAATGAGATTATCTCCAAAAGCAACAAAGATATAACCTTTAAATTAGGCAGAATAATGTTCCTTCATGTTTAATTTATGTTTCTGAAATTTTTGAGGATTTGGTCCATGGGTTCAAATCCTGGAAGCTTCCGGACGAGCCCCAGTGCAAACGAGTATATCTCCACAACCAACAAACATAGAACTTTTATTTTTAGTACAAAGGTGTTCTGTTATGTTTCTTTTTCTGTAAAATTGGAATCTGACATTTGGAAGAATTTGAACCATGGGTTCGTATTTTGGATACTTCCGGACGAGCACAAGAGCAACGAGCATATCTCCAAAACCAACAAAAGTAGAACCTTTAAATTTAGTACAATTGTGTTCTGGCATGTTTTCTTTATTTTCCTGAGATGAATTCCATGAATTGGAGTGGTAATTCGGGTACCTGACACACACCTCCCAAGGACTAACAATCTTCGAAAATAATAAAGATAGAAACTTAACATTTTTTACAAAGGTGTCAAGCATATTCCAAGAGGATGCCTTTTTTACGTTCCTGAAATTCGAGTTGAATAAGACAGAAAAGGGAAGAAGTTCAAGCAGCTGCCAAAAAAACTTATAGATTTTTAATTTAATTCGAATTATTCAGGTGTAGGGTATTAATAAGTCGGTTGCATCGACTTACTGTTACATTTACTTGTTATAAATACTAACGTTCTTTCAATTAAAAATCAGTCTTATAAGTTTATCTTCCTCGGTTTCTTCTTCAATAAGGAATATATAAAAATTAATATTATATATTTAAATAATAAACTAATATTAAGTAAAATATGTACATAAAAAAAGAAATATAAAACACCAAATTTATTTTTTCTTTTTAATGTTTTAATATTTTTTTTTTATTTGACATCAAATTAAAGTAAAAGTTGCATAGTTAACATTTTATTGCTCTTTATTAAACAGTATATAAGTTTTGTAAATAGACTAAGGGACAGAGCGAACCTAATAGCATTTTTTTTAAAATGGGCTTAAAAGGATAATTCACAAAAACATGAAGTGACATTACTTACGAAAAAAATGTATTTCATTATGGTCTTTTATAATTGAAATGCGATTTTATGTTTCGGTATTAATGAATATTTTGTGAAAACTCACTTCGCCGTAATTGTGTACTCAATAGATTATTGATTCCTTTCAAGATTTTTTGTAGACGAATTGTCTCTAACGAAGACGTTCGGTTTATTGAATTTAACTAAATGCAATAAAAAATAGAATATTAACTACCAGCATCTGTAAATGTATAGTAATAAGTTAACTAATTTAATATTAATTAAATTATATTAACGCAGAAACAAAAGTTAATAATTTTTATTTCATAAAGCTCTCTGCTATTTTACTATTAAAAAACGTTAACTACCAGCATCTGTAAATGTATAGTAATAAGTTAACTAATTTAATATTAATTAAATTATATTAACGCAGAAACAAAAGTTAATAATTTTTATTTCATAAAGCTCTCTGCTATTTTACTATTAAAAAACGTGTTAAAGAAATTGTTAAAAAAGTAACATTAAATAAAATTAAATTAAAAATTATTTAAAACTTATAATAAAAAATATTTGATAAAAAACAAGTTGAAGTTTTAAGTTAAATTCATGAAAAGCTCTATATTTTGTTTTTGTATTAAAATAATATCTAATAAATCGGTTTATAATGAATATGTCGGAAAAAATGCCTTGTAAAAATTTTTGATGTAAATGAATGATTATCCATATTTTTAATGTTAATATTAAATAAAGTAATTGGATATTATAGGTTATATTAATTTTATTTATTATTATGTTAACTATTAAAAAGTTTGTAAAAATAAAGAGAAAATATATAAAATAAGATTAAATAAAAAAGTGTTATAGAAAATTATTTTAGAAAATGGATTAAGTTGATACAGCTGATTAGCAATACAGAAATACAACAAAATGTAAAATCGATGTATACTATGAAAAAAATAAAACTATAATAATTTTGATCACCTGCTTTGAATTTTCTTTTTTTTAAATTTACAAAAATAATGTTTTGTAAGCATCTTTTGGAAGATTTATAAGAAACAAATTGAAATATTGAATTAAGTTTCAGAGAAGGCATATGTATTGATCTTAAATTAAAATAAAATTCTTTGAAGTGGTTTATACAGAATATGTGAATATACGGAATATAGTTGACAAAAATGTAAAGTGAAGATTTTATGATGTATAACTGCATTGTATAGTTTACTTGGTTTAAATTATATATAAAAATTTTTTTTTATCAATATAATAAAAAAAAATTAGTGTATTAGTTTTGAGAAAGTTAATTGCATTAATAAAGACTATATGATGTAAATAAATATTGAAGGTTATGTTTGGCAAGTCGTATGTGAATATAAATTAAAAAAAACATTTAAACATAATTTTAAAAAAATGTTATTGTAAGTTAATATAGTTATTTAATATAATTTATCATAGTGCTTAAAACTAGAAAAACTAAAAATTTTATATAATTTAGTACTATTTTTCATCAGAGATTTTACTTTTAAGTTTTGTTTTAACAAAGTTGATATCATCAAAATCATTAATTTTTTAGTGACCCATAAGAATTTGACTTTTTCGTCTGACTTAATCTGCTTGACTTTGTAGTATAACTTTGCTTGCAAAGGTGTAAAATGTTGACGAAAAAATATTTCTTTATCAGTTTTTTCCAGTCCAATTTCGGCTGTAAATATCTATAATTATAATTTAGTAGTTTTCAGCCACACACTACGTATTATGACATTCCGCTAAGTTTTGAATACAAGTACATTTTTGGAGACGATTTTTCTATTACAAAATTTACATTAACATATAACATACATACACGTTTTTTTTGTTTTCTTTTGGAATCAAAAAATTTTGTATCCCATACGAATTTTTTGTAATTTAAATGTCACGGTAAAATATACGTACACACCAGCTACAGGGCCTCTAGTATGTTTATATTTACGTTTTTTCATCATTATCCAATTTTTTCTGCTTCAGAGGTTAGCTCTGCTAGACATAGTGCACTAGTTCTAGAATTATTTCTACCAGGATGTTGTTTATTTTTAATTTCGGTAACTTTCGAGATATTTTCTACCTTAGCCTTCGCATTAATTTTCGCAGCTATATTTAGAACTATCTCTTTTGAATTTGATATTTTTGGGGGGATACCAGCCCAAAAATGGGAAATGTTGTATTTATTGGGAATTGTTATATTTTTGTTGTTTTTTTTTTTTGTTGTATCTCATCCAATCTTCATTCCTTTTTGTTTATTTTTTTTTGCAGTCCAAGATTTTTAGTTTCAGATTTTTCCAATTGCTCCTGTAGTATTTTATTGTCCTTAAAAAATTGTTATTTTGTTTAATAATATCATTCATTTTGACGTTAAAAAAATTTGAGATTTCTGTATTTCAATAACAACAGAGTCTAAAGTTTTTAAATATTTCGCCATTTTATCCAATAAACAATTTGTAAGATCAAAGCTTGCAAATTGTTTTGCAGCATTATCTCTTCATCATTATCTTCTACCAGGCTTCTTCAGAGATCACGACAGATTCATTACAGATTCAGATTCACTTTAAGGACACTCGTTACATTTTCAGGTAGCAACACCAGAATTAATTGCGTCAAAAAGTTCCTTCGTAACTGAAGCGTATCTAATATGGAAAAATCTATGACATACAGTACTGCATTGAACTACTCTTGACTTGCCAGTAATGCTTCCTCCACAAGTAAAACAATTCTTGCTCATTTAAAAAAAATATTTTTTTTTATTTATAAGTTTCTTGAAGTATTTTAGTTCTATTTAGTTATGATGCAATTGCGTATTTTTTAATAATTTTCTAGTATTATTTTATAATAGAAGTTTTTTTTTTCTTTAAATTAAATTCGAAAATAAATTTTAATAATTAAAAAATTTGAACAAAAAAAAGCGCGAGTTAGTACTTTGATTTGTTTGACAGATATTGATTTGTACCGTTTTTAATATTGATTTGTACTTATAATATCTAATTTTTATATTTATTTTATTTTTTTTTTATTTTATTAAACAAAACTAAAACAAGGTCTTGACAAGAAAAAATCTTAAATTAATGCTTATAATTAAAATTAAACAAAACAATGACTTAAAACTAAATTTATAATAACTTAAATCATAAAAAAATTTCATTTATTATTATTATTGTTATCATGAATTTTTTATTCAAACTACAATAACAACTGTATTTTAACAAAAAAATTGAAATATGATATTTGTACAGATATGTACATACATATAATGACAATCAATTTAACATTTTATGTAAAAAAATGTAAATAAATATCTTATTATTACGTAGAAGTAAAATTAAAAAAATAATGAATTTTTTTAATTAAAATGTACAAAAAAAAATGATCTACATAAAAAACATTAGTTGTATAGTCTCTGGTTGTATTATAATGCAATACAATAAATATGCTATTTTTAAAATTATATCATAATTAAAAAAAAAAAAAAATTTTTTTTGCTTAAGTAAGAATTAATTGTCTAAGGTCATTAAATTGGAAAAATGCAGTTGTACAATGTGTTTGAAAGTATTTTTGGAGATAGATGTAGAATAGAGATGACTAATTTTGTTAAAAGTAGTACAACATCTATTGATGGGTTCATTTCTACCGTACTCTGTATTATGTTTGAAGTCCATTAAAAATTTAGTATTTCTATTTTGCCTAACACTATCGTTAAGTCTAAATTTGCATAGAAATACTATTATTCAAAATATCAAAAGTAAAGCATGATGACAATAGTTGTCTACGAAAAGATAAAGAAAGCAAGTTTAATGAATTAAGTCTTGTAGTGTAACTAGGTAGATTAGCAAAATCAAAAGGTTTATATTGATTCCTTAATGCAAATAAAAGAAATTGCTTTTGAACTGATTCGATTCTATTGGAATGAACTGCAAAGGCTGGATCCCACACAATGTTACCGTATTCTAAGATAGATCGAACTAGGGAACAATAAAGAGATTTAGTCACAGCTAAGTTGCTAAATTCTTTAGCTCTTCTCTTAATGAAACCTAACATTTTATTAGCCTTTGAAACTATTAGATCATAGTGAAGATTATAATTAAGTTTATTATCGAAAAGAATTAATAAATCAGTAATGCTAAAAACCCTTTCAAGAGTTACATTATCTATTTTGTAGTCATATATTAAAGAAGACCATTTAGGTGCAAAGCTTATAACCTTGCATTTCTGTATGTTGAGTTCTAATTTATTTCACGTGCACCAAGCTTGTAACACTGATAAGCTTGACTGAAGTTTAGCTGCATCAGAATTATTTTTGACCACTTGATATATTTTTAGGTCATCAGCAAACGAAATGTGAGGTATATTGCTTAGATATTCCGAAAGATCTGAAATAAAAACATTAAACAGAAGCGGGCCTAAATGGCTGCCTTGCGGTACACCGGAAGTGACCCCGATGGTGTTGGATAATACACCACGAAATTTAACATTTTGAGTTCTTTCTATAAGATAAGAATTAAGCCACTCAAGAAATGAACCCGAAATGCCAATAGTTGATAGTTTGTTTAGCAAAGTGAAGCGATCTACACGATCGAAAGCTTTGCTTAAATCAGTGTAAATTGCATCAACTTGGTACCCTTTCTCCATTTGATTCAGGATTTCAGATGTATAAACCATCAGGTTCGTAGTAGTTGAACGACCTTTTCTGAAACCATGTTGTTGTTCATTTAGTTTTGCATTTATGATAGGAGTAATTCTATCAACGACAATTTTTTCAAATAATTTAGGTATAGTCGAAAGGTATAGTCGATATACCTCGATAATTTTCCACCGATGCTCTATCCCCTTTTTTAAAAATAAGGGTTAAGTGGGAGGATTTCCACTTTTGTGGGAAAATCCCAGTTGAAAGTGACTTATTGAAAATAAAATGAAGAGGGAAGATTAGACTGTGAGAGCAATTATGTAAAAAGATTGGAGGAATTAAGTCCGGACCAGCACCCTTTTTTATATCAAGGCTCAAAATTGCTTCAAGAATATCATTTTCAGAAAGATACACCTCTGTAAATAGCAAATTTGAGCTATTAGATAAGAAATAATTTTTGAATAATATTATTTAATTTCAAAAATTTTATTTTAAAAAGTAATAATTAAATAAAAGAAGACCTTATTTATTTGGCTCTTCTGAAAGAAGTGTTGTACCCGCATAAGATCAAATGACTATATTCCAAATATAGTTGGTATTTCCAGCTTTCATAAAGTATATTTTGTTAATGGGGCATCTTATCCTTTAAGGACGAAAAGGACTTTTAAAAGTATCCTTGTTGTTTTGGTTTTTTGTAAATAAAAGAATTTAATTTTTTCTACATATAGAAATAAACAGTGTCTATTTTTTTAACCACCAAACGCATATACATAAGCATGGATGTGATTTTATTTAAACATAAAACGTTTACTCATAGGCGTATGGCCCATATGTCGGTGTGGGTACACATTCATAAATTTGACAATATAATTTTTATAAAAAAAAACGTAATCAGAAAATAAAACTTTTCAAAAAAATGCATTCTATTTTGATTTACATATTATGACTGTGTATAATAAGAATAAACGATGTATAATAAGAATAAATGAGGAAGAGTGCAGTAGAGTACACTGTGTGAACTCTGGGATACCCGTATGAACATAATATACCTGGTTTCCATAAAACTTGACCATCTTTTAAAAACTTTCAGATGTTTTAGTACCGACGTTAACTACAGAGCTATATTTATATAAATTGTGGAGTTGAATGACAGCTGCCCGAATCTTTTGCACAAACATAACCAAATTTTACAGAAGTTGTTGATATAAAACTTGATCATCATTTGAAAGATTTCAGACCCCTAGATTCGTTAGGGTCCAAGAGGTGCAAGAAGCCTGAACCGGCTGCTCCAGACCAACCAAATTTTACAAAAGTTATTGGCATGTAACTCGACACCTCTATACTAAATTTTAGGTTCCTAGCTTCAATAGACACTGAGTTATTTCCATTTAAAAACAGAGGTTGTATGGCAACTAGACGAATCTGTTGCACCAGCACAATCAAATTTTACAGAAGTTGTAGTCATAAAACTTGTTCATCATTTGTAAGATTTCAGACCTCTAGTTTCATTAATTTCCAAGAGGCACAAGAAAGCTGAACCGTCTGCTATAGACCAACCAAATATTACAAAAGTTTTTGGCATGTAAGTCGAAAATTTTAAATTAAAATAACTCAGTATCTACTGAAGCTAGGAATCATGATTACATAACGTCATCTCATATACATACATATTATGTAAGTATGCGCTTTCGGCTTTAAACTTAAATTTCATGCTTACCAACAACAATAAATTTGAAACATTTTTATTAAATGTGAATGTATATAATATGTTTGTTTCTATATGCATGCATATTATATTTACGTTCAAATTAATAAATAGAATTTTTTAGGTTAAAATAAAATAATTGTGTTAGCTGTAAGTAGGATAATATATATACACGTGCATATGTATTTTGTAAAAAAAACAATAAAAATTTTAACGTACAGAAATAATATCAATAATATGAGATTAGAATTTAGAACTTACAATTTTAGTACTAAACTAATTAATACTTTATATTAAGAAAAATTTAAGAGAATGAAATGTAGGTATATTAATAATATACATTGTGGTATGTACATATATTTAAAAAAATTAAAATATGTAATTTTTTCTTTTAAAAATTTCAAATTTCAATGTATGTAGTATTTGATGCATTTATTCACTTATGGCCAAGGTCCATGAGTATGATTTGTGGTACGTATTATTTATTGTTACTGTTATATATATTATTTTGTCATTGAAAGAGTGGTACAGTGCAGTACTAATCAAGAACTTACTTACAGTATACAACCAGATAACAGACATGACGTGAGACATAGCAATAATATTGCTATTAACAATAACAATATGAAAATTTAAGAGACAGTAAAAAATGTTTGTTCCTTAAATTAAAAGTAAATTATTATTATTTTAATTCATAGGATTTTGCTTATGTATGTTATATATTGTATTGTGGTCAGTGCCAGTCCAGTGGTGAACTCTTTTTAAGTTGTTCAACAGCTTCTCTCATTTGAAAGATTTGGAATTTAAGATATCAAAGATGTTGAAAAAGGTTACTATTAGAATTTAGTAAGTATAGTAAAATCTATTTCTTTTTGACTGGATCGAGTGTGAATTTTAAAAATGTTAAAGAAGAAGTACATATATGTATTACTGTATTCACTGAATAATAGATAAATTTCTGCTATGTATGGGGTGCACATTTGAGAGTTTTAGAATTGAAACATTTTTAAAATAATAGGTCTTATATTAAATGCAAACTTTATGAGTTTCAGTTAATAACTAATACGTAAATGCCTATATATAATAATAAATTTTTGAATATAATATGAATTTATGAATTCAAAGAATTTTAATACGTTTTTTATAAAGCAATAAATAATATTTATGAGGGGCCTCGGTGGCCTAGTGACCTAGGTGGTAAGACTGTATAAAATACGCTGTAAACACCGAGGCAGTGTGGGTTCAAGTCCCACATACGTTTTAAGAGTTATTCCCGCTTATGACTTTTACAGTCACGCCTGAATAGGAAAGACTATGTAATTTCCTGTCCACATTTATGTGGCAGAGAAATGCATTAAAAAAAAAATAATAATATTTATGTTTTCCGGAAATAATCACCAGCTAGGTGATTAGGTACTAAGGGAAAGGTAAACTGAGTCAGTCTTTATGTATCGTATTACTGACACTTCGGTTTTTACCGGAACCATCTGATTGGGATGAACGTGGGCCGGATTCAAGGTGTTATACGACCCGTGCCGACTATCAGCCTGGCTGGGGGCCCCATCTTAAAAGTTAAAAATAGCCCGGTCGCGAACGGAGTATTCGGAGTACCTGGCGACCCTCCGAATTAATTAGCCTTACCCTATCTATACGAATCTCTGCATAGGACGAACCTTCCTTTTCTTCGTACTCGTGGGTTCAAATATGGAACAAATTTAAAAAAAAAAAGATTCGGAAAAAGAGTTAGCCGGCACTTCCTAAAAGTCGGCAAGTAAAGCGACCAAACCGGGCACTAGCAGTGCTAAGGAAAGTCGCGAACAACCAAAGTACGCAAAGTGTGCCCGGCGAAACAAGCCTTCTTCGACAAACGGTCCGCCTATAAAATTATTGAGAAATTAAACTCTCTCAACATTGGTCAGTTATCTGAGGCTCAAAAGAACTCTTTAGCCTGAGCCAAAACAGTAGTAGGCCAGGTCTAGCCCCAAGAAGAACAAATCCCAGGTTCATCGAAGGGCCTTATGTCCAAGAGACAGAGGTCACAAGATGAGCCACAGGGTAGTTCCAAAACAGCTAGGTTGCTAGGGAGCAACCCTTTAACCAAGTAACTTTACCCTTTAACGTTTAAGGTAACCAAGCCTTTCAATGAAATTGCAAAGGATACTTTAAGTCTGGCAATCATTGATGAGGGGTTAGATGATGGCGGTATTTCTTCCAGTAACTGGAAGAAGGTTGTTGTTGCTTTAAACACAACTTTCTTCCAGGTATTGGAAGAAAATCCGGGACTACCACCCTCCTGTAGGGACGCTGGCTGGCATCAGGGCCACGTCAAATTGACTGCTTGTGCTGATCTGAGATCGGCAGATCTCTACAAGCAGGCGATAAGTAAGGTAGGAAGTCTGTTGCCGGGAGCCAAACTCAAAGCCGTAAGCAGGGAGGGAATCCCTAGCAGGCTAAGAGCTTGAGTATGGCTGCCGAGGGAACCTGCCGAAGCAGACACGATCATCAAAATGATGAAAGTGTCAAATCCCCAACTTCCAACTCACAATTGGAAGATTGCCAAACTAGGAGAAGTAGTAGGTGAATCCCGACAGGCGTTGGTCATTTTAAATAAGGACTCCCTACCACCCCTAGCGAGAGCCAAAGAGGTCATTAGCTACGGCTTTACAGCTGTTACACTGAAGGTGTACAAGAAGGATGAGGTGGAGGCCTCAAGCAACATCGGTGAAGGCCCAAGTCAAGCCGAAAAGGCAGACTCTGACCGATACGATGTCGTTGACGTAGCATTCTCCTCGGCTCCAAAGAGAGTGAATGATGTCATCAAGGCAGCCGATGAAGAAAATCTACTTAGATCGGATTCTGATAGTTTTGATGATGCCAAAAGCTTCTCAATGGACTTCGAGGATTGAAGCTAACGCGACGGTGGTGGAGATTAAGGATAGCTTAGGAAATGAAGCTACTACAAATTAATCTCCATCACTTCAAAGTGGTTTCCGCCGCACTTGAAATCCACCTCAGGAGAACTTGTGAGGATATTATCTCGATCCAAGAGCCATGGGTGACAAAAAAACAGGTTCATGGCTCAAGATACCGGGATACACGTTGTTGTATAATAAAGAGGTATGCAGAACTAGAGCGTGCATACTTGCTAAAAATGCATTAAATTTAACTTTTATGTATAATTACAGTGATGCTGATCAGGTCGCGGCGAGCCTAAAGCTAAAAAATTTAACGCTCTGGGTTGTTGCGGCGTGTCTTCCTCACGACTCGCAGGATTCTCTCTCTCCATCCAATCTGGCAGGGTTGGTAGCGGCTGCTAGAAGGATGAACATTGGGGTCATCATAAGCTGCGATGCCAATGCTCACCATCACATCTGGGGTAGTTCGCATACCATCCAAAGAGGTGAGTCACGTTTTGATTACATTTTAAGTACTAACCTTCTTATCTGTAACATTGGCGGGGAACTTACCTAGTAACAAAGGCAAGGCAAGTAATAAGCAAGAAGTCCTAGACATTCCTTCTCAGATCGCAGATACCTTGATTTCAGTCTGGACGAAAGTCTTCCAATAAAGTCAGTCTATCGAAATCCTAAGAGAACTGACTGGAACAAATATAGGGAGCACCTAAAGTCAACGCTTCTCTTCTTAACACCTGGAATTCCTAAAAATATCAAGGATCTAAATAGCCTGGTAAACGTTTCTACTAAGGCCTGCAATAAGTCCTTAGAGCATTCGTGTCCCATCAGTAAGCCTAGGGGAAAACCTAAACCACCTTGGTGGAATGATGAAATCAAAACTCTAAAGAAAGATAGTAAGAAGGCTTTTAATAATGCCAAAAAAACGATTGAGGTACAGGACTAGAGCTCTTATAAAATGGCTCTTAGTCTGTACAAAAAAGCATTTAAAAAGTGCCTGGAGACTATTCTGCGGAGGTATAGAAAACGTCTCCCAGGCATCTAGACTCTAGACAGGTCCCCAGTCTTCTTAAAAAAGAGGATGGCAGCTGGGCTACCACAAGCGAGGAGTCGTTGGAATTACATTTAAAAGCCCATTTTACTGGGTGCACAAATAACAGCTCAGAAGTGGCTTGTGTTCTGAACCATCCCCCTGCTATTTCAGAGGTGGAGGTTACAGGAGACAAATTACAATGGGCTATAGATAGTTTCAAACCATTCAAGTCAAGCGGACCGGACGTATTTTACCCGCTGAGATCCAGCAAACTGCTTCTACCACCCTGGCTTGGCTAAAAAGTATTTTCTGTGGTTATCTTAATTTGGGGCTTATCCCGGATAAATGGAAACAGATCAGAGTAGTGTTCATACCCACGGCCGGTAAACACGTCTATGCGAAGAACTTTCGGCCTATAAGCCTGTCATCCTTCCTTCTAAAAACTTTAGAAAGATTGATCGATATCCATATCCGCTGCAACTTAGATAAAAATCTGTTGTCAGCCTTTCAACATGCTTACTGTAAAGGGAAGTCAGTGGATACTGCACTTCACACTTTGACGACCTCGATTGAAAGATCTTTAAATTGCAAAGAGTATACTCTTGTAGCTTTTATAGACATTGAAGGAGCGCTTAATAACGTCAATCAAGCAGAAATTGTAGACGCACTCATAAGCCTAGGAGATGAACCGAAGCTAAGAGCATTGATAGCTAATATACTAAATAACAGAGTCACCTGTGCCAACTTAGGCAACGCTTCAGTAAAAAGGTTTGTGAAAAGAGGGACTCCGCAAGGAGGGGTGTTATTTCCCCTTCTTTGGAATATGGTGGTAAATAAACTGGTTAAAATCCATACATACAGCCATACATGACTTACTGGCTATACACATCCGTAGTAAAACCCATTCCTATGGACAAAGTCCTAGTATGGTGGAAGGCAATCGATAAAGAGGTAAACCGCAAGGCAATCGCTAGTGTGCAAAGAACTGCCACACTATGTATTAGTGGCTCTTTAATAACAACCCCTTCTGCGGCATTAGACATCATGCTTAATCTGATGCCTGTAGAATATTATAGTAAATTTGCAGCCGAAAACTTTTTAACGAAATGGCCAGGCAGTTTAGCATTCAGCTTTGCTGGGTAGCAGGTCATCGAGGTATTCTGGGAAATGAAAAAGCTGATGAACTCGCAAGAATTGGTACAACCTTACAAGTTTTGCCGGATAGGGCAGGTCTAGGGCTACCTCTATCGACAAGCAAAACGTTATTTCGAAAGGAAATAACGGATATGCTAAATTACAAATGGTCAAACTTAACCTCGTGCAATACCTTAATATTGATATGGCCCAAAACCGATTTAAGACGATCCAATAATCTGCTTTCTCTCAAAACGGCAGACATTGCAATGACAATGAGTATAATCACCGGTCACTGTCTAATAGGGAAGCATGCCAGAAGACTTGGTTTATGCGCAAACGACTATTGTAGAGCCTGCAAGGATGAAGCAGAGGATGAACCTACTTGCCATCTCCTTTACACATGCTCGGTAAGGAGGAATACCCATTTGGGGCAATACCACTTTGACAGCCTTAGCGATTTGGCAGGTAAAAATGTGAAGAGTATTCTTCGCTTTGCAAAAAGCTCAAATTGGTTTTGACGAGTGGGATAAAAAAGCTTCTATGTGGTATCACAATGGACCAAATACGGTCTAAGTGTGCCTTTTTGGCAGCCACCTTAACCTAACCTAACCTAAGTTGTCTACATGAAGATTTTAAATTAATATGTAATTAAAAAAAGTAATTGTAATTATAAAATTTTTTATATGTGACTCTCTTATTAATATATGTATACCTGCCATAGATGTAGTCCAATTTAATTTGAAGCATTTGTTTTTAATAATTTAAAAGTTCTTTACAATTTTTTACTGTTAAAATTTTTTTTTTTTTTAATTTTCAACTTTGAACTACAATCTTTCCAAAACGGCAACACTTATCGTCATCAAATAAACATTAAAATATTGTTAAGACCGTTAGCTTAATTAAAAGCAGAATTAAATATAAGTTAACAATAAATCTTATTAACCCAATTATAAGAAAAACTATCCTAATTATTATATTGTAACATTTGTACCTATTCTATAATACTGAACCTAAACTTGAATTTATAAATAACTTAAGCCTAATATTATTTTGAATATTATTTAATAATTTTAAGCACTAGTAAGCACTTTTATAATTAAAATAAAATTCTATATGAATTATTATGTTATTCAAATATTTTGATTACGCAAACAATTTAATGAACTTTAATGCAATTGTAAAAAACAAAAACAAAAGAAATGAAAACAAAATTGTTAAAATTTAACAACAACAAAAATGCTATGTTAAAAGAAAAATAAAATAAAAAATTGGTTTAAGGTTACAGAATCGGAATATTATGACTAATTGTAAAAAGTATTAGAGTAAAAATTGAAGCTAAGAAAAAATAAACAAAATAATATTGTGACGAATTATGGAAAAAAGAAGGTAAGGGTTTTTACGTTGTAATAAAAAAATCCAATGATAAAATAAAACCATAATATGTTATGTGTAAAAAATTCAATCTCAAAATAATATGGGTAAAAACAGCCATATGTTATATAAAAAAAGGTTTTTAGTGCACTACCGTTTAGGTAGGAAATTGTAATATTAAATAAAAAAAATAAAAAGAAAAAGAAAAAGTAGGAAATTGTAATGGTAAATAATAAAAAATGAAATTGTAAATTTAGTAAGAAAAACTAAAACCATAAATCTGTTCACAAAAATTCTAGATATAAATAGAACCAAAAAAGTATTGTAAGACACTCAAGATTTATAATTAAAACCAAAATACTCTTGAAAATAAATTGGAAAAAAAGTTTTTTATTTAAAAAAAAAACCCTAATCCAAAACTAACTGACGCCCCAGCAGGGACCCAAGGATTTACAGAAGGGTTTATCCAAGGATCCAGGGATCACGCTTCGTTAATAAATAAAAGCTTTTTTTATTAAAAATTAAGTAAATAATAAAGAAAATAATAGTAAAAAATTATATTAAAATCGATTTTTAAGTAAAATAAAATTTTTTTTTTTACGAAAGTGCTTAATTGAAGTTTTACAAAAAATTTTGGTAGATTAACTAAATTTCCAAAAACAAGTAACCACTTATGTATCCACAAGTAACCACTTATGAAAGGTTAATTTACCGAAAGTAAGACATTCAACCATCCATTGATATAATCAAATAAAAGGACAAAAGAAATGTAAAAAAATTATTATAATAAAAGATAAATAGCGCATTGAAAAATTTAAAATTGAACGTAAGAAAATTTTATAGTGAACTCGTCAATAAGTACCCACATCTGTATGGCGAAAACGGGAATCTAGCAAAATTTTCTAAAGAAAGAATAAAAATATTATTAGTAAAATTTCATGGTGAACTCGTCAATAAGTACCCACATCTGTATGGCGAAAAGGGAAATCTAGAAAAATTTAAAAAAAAAAAAGAAAGAATAAAGAATAAAAGATATTAAACTAAAAAAAAAAGAAATATTAAAAATTGTATACCGCGGAAAAATAAAAAAATAGATTGGATCCATAGTAATAGCATTATTTTATAATATTGTAGATTGTATTGTAGAAAATTTACATTATTTATTACTTTATAGTATAATTTTATAGTATTGTAAAATTTTATTATTATTCTATAGTATTGTAGGAAAAAACATATTTCAATCAAATATTAACATACAATTAGTAGTTTTAGTAGTATCTAGTAATATTTAATAATTTTTAATTTTTAGTCACATAATAATATTTTTTAATTACAATTAAATATTTTTTAGAATACATTTTTGCTTATTAAAACATTGTATTTTTGAAACAAATTTTCCAATATTTTTACATAAAAAAAGAATTAAGATATAAATTTGTTGCAATGTCCAAAGTAGTATCGGAAAATTTTGATACAGAAGACTTTACTGCCCATTACAAACAGTTAATAGTGCAGATACAGAAAGAAAATAAAATATTAAAGAAGAAATTAAGGATTCGAATTAAAAAATTAAAATTATAGAGTTGACAATTAAATCATATTAAAGTATAAGAAAAGAAAATTAAAATTATAAATTAAAAAATAATAAATACTCGTAAAATTAAATTTTAAATATTTTTCTAAAACAAGCAAGTAGTTATTTAATACATCATTTTTGTATTTTATCTACGTAATTGGTAATAGTTTAATTTTGTTTCATAAAATTTTCTCTTAATATCTCCTTTTGCCTCTACCTATTTTATTTTTGTAGTATCGGAAAATTTTACTTATTTTATTTTTGTATCTAAGAGAAATACCTCTTAGTGTCCTTCAATAAATTTGTTTTCACTTATTTTTGCACAAATGGTACCCACTGTACCTTTTGCCAGACAGGAGAAGGTGGCCTCCACATCCGAACTTGGGAGACCAAATCTAAGCTCAATACAAGAGGAGGGTAATTATGCCAACATTAAACGAAAATGAGACAAATATAAGATATATAGGATATTACGAGAAGAGAATGAAAGAACAAATAGAAATAATTTGCAACAAAATAATGATGAGGAAGATGACGATTCAGTAATGAACTTCGAATTTGACTATGACCTAGAGGGTATGGATAGGAAACAGCACGTGGTCAAAAGTTTACAACAATTCTCGGGTGAACCCAGGGAATACTGGTCATGGAGACGAAGCTTGGACATAATAATAAATGCTTATAATCATCTAAGACGGATCCCAAATATTACGGAATCCTTATAGGTATACGTAACAAAATCACAGGTGAAGCTCACAAAGCCTCAGTATATAACACACCATTATGCTGGGAAAAAATAACTGACTGCTTGGACCTCTATTAGGCCGATAAAAGAGATATAGACACCTTGGAACATCAAAGATCCACAATGAAACAAGGAAGCAAAAGTATAAGTGAGTTTTATAAAGAAGTTTGTAACAACTTTTCAATGATACCCAAAAAACCCTCTCGAGGGTACTAAAACCAGATGCGTTTACAACCATGGTGAAAAATCATAGGCAAAAAGCATTCGGTGAAATCTACCACAATTGTTGAGCATAAGTCAACCTAAAGATCTTCCCCAAGCACTACATCTGTGCACGAAATTGGAAAATATGCGACCAAAAGAGAAGTCAAACGAACAGCAAGGTGGAATACCGGGAGTTTCACATAATAAAAACTCCCGAACTTTCTACATCAATTTTCAAAGAATCTTAACAGTGGATGGAAAAACAACAAAATAGTTCCACATAGACCAAATTTCAATCAAAATCATAGATCACAGGGATTTCAAGAGCAATCAAGAGATCTACAAGAACTTAGAACTCGTTATAGTAACCACTCAAATCATAACAATGCAAGAATTTCCTCACATAATAATAACAATAATAATAATACTAATTTTAACCAAGCTTACATGCATAATAACAACTTCAACAATAGAAGAAATTTTACAAACAATAATAATTTTAACCAAGCAAGAACTTTCTCGCATAATAATAATTTCAACAATGGAAGAATTTTTTCAAATAATAATAGTACTAATTTTACCCAAGCGAGAACTTTCTCGCATAACCATAATTTCAACAATAGAAGAACTTTTTCAAACAACCCACAGAAAATTAATCACACCGAAATAGGAAATAAAAAGGCAAAATCAACCAGAAATTACAGCAGACACATTGTATACCACATAATATAATAATTCTTTGTTAGATTAAACCATTCTTCACTCTCGTATATCGAACATACATTGGAGAATGGGGAAATAATAAAATTTTTAATTGATATGAGATCGAACAAAAATTACGTACATCCTAGATTTATAAGAAACGTACCAAACCAAACAAAACCAATTTTCAAGCCAACTCTATTGGTGGCGATGTGAAAATAACACACCACACGGAAGTCAATCTCATTAAAAATGAAATACCCAAATTAACATTCTATTTACTACCAAATTTGACGTCATTTGAAAGAATCATTGGTAATGACACACTTAAACAATTGAATTCAGTTATCCATACAAAAGAGGGCTATTTAGAATTAACTAGTAAGGTAAGAATTCCAATCCAACAGCACATTTCCAGCTTTATAAATAATATTGAACTAAGGACTACACAGTAATAATGAATATGGGTAAAGCAAAAATTCAAGAAGGAAACTTTAGACTAATCCATATAACCAATTTTGTAATCCTACAATCTTCACTAAGAGAGATTGACTATTTACTATTAGAAGACGATGCTAAATCACATCCACTTTACCCATACCTAGAACACGAGGTTACGTAAATACAAGAGTATCTAGACGAATTCAATATACACCATAAGCCAAGAGCTATAAATGCTATTGGAACTGATTGGAAATGGTTAGCGAGTAATCCTGATCATGATGACTACGTTATAATCAAAAGAAAATTAATAATATGCTCGAAAATAATAATAAACAGGTAATAATAAATAAGGTTTATAATGATAGGATAAGCAATATAACAGAAATAACAAACAATATTTTAAGAAATATTAAATTAGGGTTAGGATTCAATAACCAATCCGCTTTTAAAATACAATATAAATTAAAACTAATTAAAGAAGAGGTTGTTAACCTAAAACATGCAATTCACTGGGCCAAAATAGGGCTAGTGAATTCCATACTATTGTCAAAATCTGAAATTGAAATTTTAACCAAAACTTTAGGCAATGAAAATTTTCTAAATATACAAATGCTGAAAGTAGTATATGTGGCACTTGGCCGTAGGAATTTTGTGGTCAGAAAGAGATATCAATAGTTATGCAAATGAGTTCACGACAAAGGTGTTTGAACTTTTAAGGAATGTTGTTTGTAGAAATATTTATGCAAATTAGATGTCGTAATTGGCGCTTGCATAATTAGTTTCCGGAAAAGTTTTTGTAAATAGTATAGAAGGTTAACTAGATAATGTATAACAAGTAAGTGAAATGATATGTTTTATGTTTTATATTGTTCTAAAAACAGGTGTTGTACTGTAATAACATAGACTATGTAAATAATATGCAAGAATTGATTTTGTTTTTAAAAAAAAAGCTTTTACGGTGTGTTTCTAAATAATAGAAAAGATAAACAAGATAAATGTAGAACAAGTAAGTGCAATGATCTTGTTGTGATAGTATAGTAACATAGATTATTGTGAATAATAAGAATTTATTTTATTTGTTTTTAATTAAAAAGCTTTTTTTACGGTCATCCAGATATTGTAATATAATGTTAAGGCAAAAATGCAATTGAGATAAATAAAATATGAGATAAATAAAATGCAGATATTGACCTTTTTATTGTATCTTAGTTTTAAATTAATTTAAAATAAAGGTTGTGTGTATAAATAAAATCTTGACGAAAAAAACAAAAAGTTGGATTTGGATTAATCGTTATGTTTAATTGAAAAATAAATTAAAAAAACATTTTTAAATAATAAAAAATAAAATAATATAAAATAAGTTTCATATAATATCGTTTTTATTTACCCAAGAATTGTGATCTTTATCAAAACCTAACCATTTAACAAACACCTGATTTACTTTTCTTTTCAATATTTTTTCAACAAGAAAAGTGTCAGGATTTTTGACTCGAGTAAGTTCAGGTTCGTAAAAAGAACCTGAAATCGGTGTTTTTGTATAATCAAATAAGTTGTAATATAATTGGATCTGTGCGTTTTACTTTTTTAATTGTAAATATTTCTGTTGATCAGTTAGGTTGATAACCTTTTACAAAGTTTCCTTTGTGTTTACATATGCGTACATAATCTCCAACTTTATATTTTGCCTTCTGATAAAACTTCGGTTGCATGTAAATGTTTTTCAAAATATATTGCTCGTTTGCTTTTGTAACTTTTTTTGGCTGCAGTTTTATTGTACGATGATATGTTGAATTGTATTTCTCAATAAGTGAGGGTAAAATAGATATCCAGTTATAATTACCCTGAAAACTGAACTGTTTCCACATTGAATTTTTTAACGTACGGTTAAAACGTTCTACTATGGATGCTTTCATTTTAGAATATGTATGATAATGATTCATTTTTTTCCTTTCCATAAGTTTTCTAAATTCCTTTTTAAAAATTTCTTTCCCTAAATCGGATTGAATATTTTTTGGGTGTGTTCCAGCACGTTTGAAAATGTTTTGCATGCTAAGTAAAACGTTATTAGCATTTTTAGTTTCAATTGGTTCAACATAAGCATACTTCGAAAAGATATCTATTACAGTTAATAAATATTTATTTCCTTTGTTATACTTTGCATATGGAACCATTTCTACTAAATCGATTTGCCATTTTTGAATAAATTTTCTTCGACGAAAGTTTCGTCTGGCTGGTCTATGTATTTCCGTTACTATTTGTGCCCTTGACATTATGCTTGTAACATTTAATCAGGTTTTTCAATTCTATTTTATAATTTTCTATAGAGCAGTTACATGTATCTGGTCCAGATGACGAGTTGTCGTAAGCCCAAGGACAAAGAGCAAAATGAGTTCCGTATATTGATGTAAATTTTTCTGTTGTTGAAAATTATTTAATGAATTTATACATGTGAAAAATACGTTGCTTATGGTAATTTAATAACACAGAGGAATATGATTTTAAACACTCTTCCACTTCTTTCACTTCCATCTTTTAATAATTATACATCTTTCACCTTCATTGAGAGATAAGCTGAGAATAAGCTATAATAGACTTTTGCTGCTTATATATATATATATACATATATATATATTTCAAGACGAAACTATTTTACCTCTTAATCATTTTTAAAACACGAACCGATAATGATATATTTTAATCATCCATTTACGATGATGGTAGCGGGACCATCTGGACGTGGGAAAACAACATTTGTACGCAACTTAGTCAAAAATATTACTAGATTGATACATCCCAAAATTAAAAAAATAAAATAGTGTAACCCAGAAATTTCTGCTGTTCCAAGAAATGTAGATTTCCCTGATATAGATTTTTATACCGGCATTCCGGAAGAGCTTAGTGAAAATGAAAATAAACCTACGTTAATTGTTTTAGATGATTTAATGTTAGATTCAGCAAACAAATAAGTATGTGAACTTTTTACTAAAGGTTCGCACCACCGTAATTTGCCTATAATATTATTAACGCAACACATTTTTCATCAGGGGAAATTCTCACGAGATATTTCATTAAATTGTAAATATTTGGTACTTTTAAAAAACCCTCGAGATAAATCACAAATTTTTCCTCTAGCTAGACAACTATATCTGGAAAATATAAAAGGCTTCCTAGGGGTATATAATGAATCAACAGCAAGCCCACATGGTTATATTATATTAGATTTAACACAAGATATTAACGAATTGTTTCGAATTAGAATCAACATATTCTCAGAGGAATATTGCGTTTGTTTTTGTGCTACCAAAGATTTAAACAATTGCTTAAAATATGAAACGGTTGAAGAAAAACCGACATATGTTACATGAACTAGAAAAATGCAGCAACAAGAATTTTCGTAAAAATATTCTAAAATATTGTGATGATGATATAATAAAATTTAATTGCTGAAATTGCAATTAATATGTTAAACGGAAACAATAAAATATCACTATCACAAAAAACAAAACTAAAAAAACATAAAAAACAATTGAGACTCTTAGCGTGTTCACAAAAAGGTATAAAAGCTAAACGAAAAGTGTTAATTCAACATGGACGATTTTTACGTACATTAATTGGTACTATATTATCTGGTGTAATTGGAAAACTTTTCAGTAAAGCATAATGCAGCGAATGATTGTTATGTCACCAAAAATATTTTTGAAATTTAGCAAATTATTTCAAGATGATAAAAACTTGGATTTAATGGATTAAAAAATTAAAAAAGTTTTATATGATAAAAAATTAAAACCATTTCAAAAATGGTACTTATATCGTCAAAACCTTCTCAAATATGGAATTAACAAAAGACACGCAAAAAGAATACCAGAAGAGGCTAATAATCTTACATTTGATACAAGCATATACAGAAACTGAATTACCTAAATACAAATCAACATCAGCACAGACCGACCTTTAGTAACTGATGATGTGTTTGAATATAATCCTAAAAAGGAACACTGAAATATAGATATCGTTTAACACATTACGATTTGGATGATGAAAATTCATTTAAAAAACGAGAAAGAATACAGTTGCCTTTGTCAACTCTTAGATACCCGTACGAACCGTTAGTATGTTCACAGCCTGTCACTCTGCTTACAATATTATTTTTTTAATATTTTAGTATTTTAAAATAATTTGGGTGAATTTTATAATTTCTAGAACTATGGGTTGTACATATATTAAAACTATATGTTTATACATTCTTCAAAAGCAGATTCTAACCTTCCACACAACGATTATCAATTCAAAACTTTTTCAAATATTCTATAGTACCATTTAATACTAAGCGGTAAATGTATATTAAATTTACTTAGTACAAAATAGTAAATATAATTATAAATATTATATTATATTATATTTAAACATTCCATTGACAGAATAATTTCTTATAAGTACAATAAAATACATATATGTATGTAAATACGGCGCTATATAATATACATCTATACTCTTATCATTCATTCACTAGTGACATATACGATATGTAAATAAACATGATATTATATAAGTATGTATATATATCAATATCATATAAATAAAAATTCTTCAAGCAACCGTTATGTTGTTTATTTATTTACATTTTTTTGTACTACGCATTATATCCTCAACAATTTCAAATTATGCAGTAAAACAAAATGCAAAAAATTCGTTAAAGAAATTTGTTAGAAATTTTGAAAAAATCAAGTAACATTTTCGTCAATTATAAAGTAACCCTATATTATTAAAAGAAAGTTGTTAACAGAAATAAGAGTATAATGTTGAAGCTTTAATTTTTGTGTATTACTTCAAAAAAATTTTTAAAAAAAATGTGGGGATCTAAAAGTTAGGTGTTTGAGAGCTACCCTAAGTTTTGGTCCAAACTCAACCAAAAAAAATAGGGAACCTACAAATTACTCTCAGAATATTTTGTGTAAATTTCAAGATTCTAGCTTTTTTAGTTTTTGAGTTAGCGTGCTGACGGACGGACGGACGGACGGACATGGCTCAATCATCTTAGAATTTTTTTCTGATCTGATCCATACCTTTGAAGGTATATCTAGCTCGCTTATTTCGAGGTGTTACAAACGGAGGAGTAATTTTATTATACCCGATCCTATCGTACGGGTATAATTAGCTCAAACTGAAATGTTGAAAGATGAAAAATTAGTAGAAAAACCATCTCTAAGCTCTGATTATCGAATGTTTGAAACACCAAGTGGTGATGCAATTACCATTGCTGTACCATCTCCTGAAAAGAAGAAGACACTAAGATCGGCCGGTAGTGAAATTTCCTCCTGAAACAAAAAAACGAATTACTTAGATGTGCAAAACTAAGAACTTCATCAACACCGCGATGGACAACATATAAATAGTACAACATTTTATGTTTCGAAAGAAGTTAACAAAGATGGATAGTCAAGATGACTTCTATGTAACATTGTTTAGTAATGATAATGTAAAACTATTTTCAGACAACACTTTAGCTTCATTCGAAAATAAATTACCTAAACAAAGAGTTAAATTACCTAAATTTAAAAAATAGAAATGAGCTCTTGTCAATATGGGGCAGTATAATGTTTATGTAAAAAAAATTGAAAAGCCTCTCAAAAAAACTAAAGTAACCAAATCTATAGGTTACACATATTATTCATATGACGATTCGGAATTACATTTGGATGACTGGAAGTTTAATTTTTTGCCAACGCTTATTAAAAATATAACTCCTAATCCCGGGTTTACTTAAAATCAAGTTTTCAAAGAATTTTTTAATGAATTTTTGACATATATCTCTACTCCTAAAAATTATGATGATGTAATATTTAAAAAAGTGTCAGAATCTAAGCGAGGGGATTTAATTCGAATATCGCAGACTTTTGATGAAGATAGTTTCTATATAAAAGTTTATCAAAGTTATAATGTAAATACATTACTAACTGAATTATTTCAACAGAAAAAAAATATAAAAAATTTCCAAACAAAATTACCTGAACTATTTCAAATTAGCTGTTGCTAATAATAAAGATGAATTGAATGGAATGGTGATGATTTATTCAGATATAGTTCAATCATCTGTTTTTGGAAGTAGCAAAGTGCGGACGTTGAGAGCTATCAACATGGAAAATTGTAGAATACCTACAAATATTCAATTTGAAAATGTTCGTTACATACCTATAGAAAAAAATTGTTTGAAACGATAGCGAATAAAATTTGTAGCCAATACGGTGATGGAATAAATTTTGTGTCCAGTTACAATCCAACAAAAATTGTATTACACTTTAAAAAGCATTGATTCCCCAAAAACAATATAAATACTACTACTCAAATATGGTATCCTATCAAACATGGAAAGAGCTTACGTGAGATATTATTCCTCTCAAGTAGGAGGAGGAATCAACGATATTGGACCTTTATTACAATTTTATCCAGCTTTACAAAGAGTTCGTGGTTTTGGAAATATATTCTGAAATTTAATTCGTTACTTAAAGCCAGTTTTTACATCAAGTTGGGCTGTAAACACAAGTAAAAATATTTTTAATGATATAGCATCTGGTGCAAACATAAAAGAAGCCGTAATTGATCCAATTCAAAGGCGGCATAAAATATTTACGGAAATCAGTAGTTAAACATCTGCATTCGATGTACGGTGGAAGACGAAGAGCTATAAAAAGACGAGTAGTTTTTAAAAAGACACATTTGAAGTGGAAAAAGCGACGAAAAAAGCAAAGTAAAATCTCCGATATATTCAATTAAAAATGGAATGTATGAAATCTGAACTTGATCTTTTTGCATCATTACCCGTACAAACAAGTATTTTGCGTTCAGAATAGGTAGCATACAATCCTTTAGCTTCTTTAGAGGCATCGCCGTCAAACATTGAATTTGTTTCGTTTGAGAATAGAGATACATATCGAGATTTATCCAGTACCTATATAAAGTTTAAAGTTCAAATATTAAAAAAAGATGGATCCCTTTGGAGTGCAACCTATAAAATAGGAATCGGAAATGAAGCAAGAGCAGCTCCACAGCCCAGTACAATAATTTATTACACTCCTTAATTAAACAATGTAATGTAACTCTAAATGGAAAAAACATCACTCCTTCAGATTCCTTATACCATTATAAAGCATACATAATTACTTTACTAAATTATGGTACAGATTCCAGTCAAACACATCTGGAAGCATCTGGTTGGGAATTGGGTAAGCCAAATGTCAATGATTTGAACAATTCTCGTTCTAGACCAAGACAAAATCATACAACAATTCTGCAATAGTAGAATTAATGGGAAAATTACATGCAGATTTCTTCAATACTTCCAAATTACTTTTAAATAATGTTGATATCCGCATTTCTTTAGCATTAGAGAAACAAGATATTTGTATTTTCTTTAACGATAACGATGAAAGTTATTTAAAAATTCTCGAAGCTACATTATACATGAAATATTTAACAATTAATCCTAGCATATTTATTTTAGAACCAAAGCAAGGTCGTTACAAAAATTCTTAAAGTTAAACTTAAAATTATTATTACACAATAGAATGCAAAAAAAAAGTACATTATTTTGCTGACTTAAGACTACAAAAAAAATTACAATTTAGTTTTAGTTTTTTCTTTTGTTTTCTCTCATTTTTTCTTTTTTTTTTAGATACATTAAAAATTATATGTATGAATTATGAATCATTCAGAGCAATATAAAGAAGCCAAGTTAAGCCTTAGCTTAGTTTTACTATTAAAAAAAAAAAAAATGTAAGATGATACAATAATTTTTTTGTACTTCGTTAAAATTAAATTAATTATGGTAGATACAATAAAGACAAAAAATATTTTTATTTTATGTATGTAAAATGGCTCACTGTTTTTAATATGGTGTTTTTTTTTATAACATAATACTTATGCTAAATTTTTATTACTTAGAGTTTATAGTTAGTTAATTATGTAAAAAAAAAAAAACAAAAGCAAAGGAAATATTATTATTATTAAATTATATCATTTAGAAATAAATTATGTCAATGTTTTACGATTGTTTAAGAATGTTGTGTAATTCAGATTTCTAGGCATTTTTTGAAATTGTGTCACAGAAGAGGTTGTCGAATCGATTAAATAATATGGAACACCTTTTTGTGGGTTCGTTTTTCCCATATTCAGTTCTATGTGTTGTTTCAATTAAGAATTTGGTATATCTTGTACACCTTACATTATTGTTGACTTAGATTTTATCTTTAATAAAATCGACATTAGTCTTATTTGATGAGACACCAAATGTAAAGCTGTTAGATAGTAAGATTCTACGGGAACTTAAACTAAGTAAATTGGCTAACTGCAGCCTTTCATTGTATGATGGAAGGTTATGAAAGTCTCTGGGATTATATAGATGTCTTAAAGCAAAGAGGAGAAACTGTTCTGGATTGCTTCAATTCTTGTACTATGAATAAGAAAGGCTGGATTCCAGATAATGCTACCGTATTCTAAAACTGAGCGTACAAGTGAGCAATATAAAGTTATTGTTACCCAGATATTGTTAAATTCCCTGCTTTATTTAGCTTTTGATAACATTGATTCCTAGTGGAGATTATAATTAAGTTTGTTATCCAAAATCATTTCCAAATCTGTAATATGATCCACACATTCTAGGTTGCAGTTTTGTATGGAATAATTATGCATTTTGATAGCACACAATACTGTACTGAAAAAGGCTAAACCGAAATATTTTTATACGAGAAGTGAAATCAGAACATTTACAATTCCAGCTAATACTTCCAACATATCTTTGGATAATATATTTATAGGGCAAATACCAAAAGCTCTCGTATTGTAATGAAAATTTTAAAGGTAAAAGATCGAAAAATCTATACCATTTCGTTCATCAAAATCTCACACAATTTCAATTATATATGAATGGAGTGCCTACATCAAACTCTGCAATTGAAACAAGTTTTACATCGAAAAATATGTAATTCTTGTGCATATTTAACATTATTCAGTGGAACTGGCATACATCACTCTGATAGATGACATCAAATTTCGAAAGAACGTTTTTCAAAAGGTTACACAATACCAGCTTTTGATTTATCACCAGACGTCTCGGGAACTGATACATGTCAAAGTTTCTTACACCAGCGAGTAGTAAAGATTGAAGTAAGACTCAGTGCGCCATTAACTTCAACATTAACATGCATTGTATTTTCAGAATTCGATGCCAATATCGAAATTGATAAAAATCGTAACGTATACGTAAACATATAAAAGAAAATTTAATGGACCATTTCTATTCATTTGAAAATGGCATGTGCTCTAGTAGATTTATCGTTCTGTATGGACGATAACAATACAATATTTGTAAAAAATATTGCTGTGGCTGGCATAAAAGAAAAATGTACAATTATTGTAAAAGAATTAAAGTATATCCCGGTAAAGATTTAAAAAGAACAGACATTGAGAATTACTCTTTTGGACATATCGATAACGAAAAAATAACTAATAACTTAATAAATTTGCTTGAAAAATGCGATATAGTTTTAACAAATGGAAAACTTAAAGCAGAATCTTTGACAACATTAGTACGGGGAAATACTCGACTAATTGATATTTTCCGTTTGCAAGAAAATGAATACACTTCAGATTTCAAAGGTGCTGAAATGTAATAAATTAACACATAAAATATTTAGAGGCGTTTATGCTCTTGATCAATTGCCAAAACAAGTTTCAACACCGCGGACATTATTTTTGTTTATATCTATGGATGCGAAGTTCCTGTAAAAGCATGAAATATTTTCTTAATTTATTCGACACATCATCCCCACTTAAAAACGATAAAAAAAAACAAAGAATATTTCGAAAATTTTTTTAAAAATGTGGGAGAAAAAGTATAAATACAAAATTCGAAAATAAAATTCATCAGTTAAAACAAAAAAGATGGAGCAATCAACAAATTCAGAAGTATTTGAAACATAAAAAGGTGAGCCAGCGCAGTAAAAAAAATATAGGATAATTTAAAAAATTTGAAAAAAAGATTAATTTTTTTTTTAAATTTAAAAATTACTTACCATTATTTCTTTTGGTACTGCTACTAGTACTGTTATTTAAATTAAGTTTTGTGTAGAACTCAATTGATGAAAATAAAAGTTTTGTCTTTTCTTATATACTTTTTCTACCATAGATTAAATTACTTTAATAAATACCATAAATTATTTAACAAGGCACTAAACATATGAAAAATTGGAACACTCCTAAATTCCTTTGTTAGAATAATAATATTTTTTAAGAAACTTAAAAGCTCTTTTCAATAATAAATACCATTAACTATTTGACAAGGAACTAAACATATGAGGAAATTTAAACACTCCTAAATTCCTTTGTTGAATCTTAATTTTTTCTAATAATTTCTAAATTCATATGTTGCAATTTTAAAAACACACCTTTAGAACATGACTTTTGGCATGATGGAATTTAATTTCAATCTTATTAAATTTTCTTATTCTATAGAACTATTAGAATTTCTCGTCCTTAATCCTTGATTCAATTAAAAAGTCTTTGTTCTTTGTTATTATATATAAAAATGCTGTGAACTTGAAGTAAAAAATTTAAACAGTAAAATACTTTTGACCGGAAAATAATACGTGCATGATAAAACTTATTAAAATGTCGAAAAAACTTCTTTTCAAAAAATTCCTAGAGGAAGGTGAGAAATTCGAAATAATTAACGAAAGAAACCAGTTTTCTAATCGGTTTAGAGTAACATCGCGTAAAATAACTTTCAAAATAAAATCGGTACGAACTAATATGTTGTCGTGGTTTAAAGATGCGATAAACGAAATTGTAGAATTTTCACTCCGGAACATTAACGCAGATGACCTAGTTTGAATACCGTTTTTTGGACAACATTTTCAAGAACGAACACCGGGTTGTATTAGCTACAAACCAGCAAGTACCATGAAGTTTGAAGATATATGGGAATTAATTTATAAAATATTTCAAAGTAATTCCGAGGGGTTGCACACTGATTCATTTGAGCTTACTCCTACTATCATTAATCTGCCCACAGGAATCGGCCGAGGTAAAAAATATTTTACGTTTGAAGAAGATAGCTTGAAACAAAAAGGAGTGGTGACTATTAAAAACAAGGACAATCTATATCTGTGTCGGTCTGTAGTTGTTGACAAAGCTTTTGCCAACAAAGACGTCAATTACAAAAAGATTAGAGACAATAATCAAAAATTGCAAACGATCTTAGCAAATGAGCTAGTGCAGAAAACCCAAGCAGATATAACAAAGAGTGCGGGAATTTCAGAATTTAAAAAAATACAGGATCATTTCGGGGGTGTGTAAAATATTGTAGTGTACAGTTATGGCGACAATAAAAGTATTATCTTTAATGGACAAAACAATGGCAAGCGAATTAATTTGTATTATTACAATAACCATTTTAACATGATTACTTCACTTACATCAGTCTTCTGCTCAAGTTATTATTGTGAAAAACGCAATGTGAGTTACAGCAATAAAAATTCTCATAAATGTGGTGGTAAATGTCATTGTTGTCTACAATCTTCCTTGTGTGACAAAATACCTGTAGATGTATCGTGTAACAAATGTAAGCACTCTTTTAGAGGAGAAAATTGCTTTAGAAATCACTCCAATACTATTTGTTCACAAGTTCATAAATACTTAAAATGCTTTAAATTACATTCAACTGGATCTTTACACACATGCGATTCTGTTTTTTGCAAACATTGTTACAAACTTGCAAAAAGAAATTATTTTTGTTTCATTAATGTTGATGCAAGAACGCTAAATGTCGAGAAATTTATTTTTGTATTTTTTGATTTAGAAACAATGCAGGAAACAACACTGTACCAAAAGTTACGATGTTAAATTACATGAACCGAACTTTGTGTGTTATATCAACAAGATGCCTTTGTTGCATAGACGAGTCTAAGTTGTACTTTTGCTTACAATGTGGTTATAGGACAACAATTTTAAAAACAAATGTAATTTCAAGTTTTGTGGATTATATTTTAAAATTGGCAAACAAATTGAAGAAAGTTACGGTTTTGGCTCATAACGGACAAAGTTTTGACCATCAATTCATTTTAAATGAATTATTGAATAAAAGTAATTTAGAACCAAAATTAATTATCAGAGGAACAAAAATCATTCAAATGAAAATAAAAAACATCAAGTTTTTAGATTCTTTAAAGGATTTGCCAATGGCTCTGGTTCAACTGCCAAAAGCTTTTGAATTACCGGTTAACGTTAAAAAAGGTCACTTTTCACATTTACTTAATACTAGAGAAAATGCTAATTACATTGGACCTTTACCTGCACTACACTATTATAGTCCAGATTCAATGAAAGAAGTAGAACGTAAAGAATTTTTGGATTGGTATGAGCAAAACAAGCAAATTAAAATTTAATATGCAACATGAAATAGAAGATTACTGTAAAAATGATGTATACATTTTAACAGAAGCTTGTATTAAATTTTGAAATATTATGTTAAAAGAAAGAAACGTATGCCCTTTTACTGAGGCCACTACTATAGATCAGCCTGCAATTTAGTGTTTCGTAGAAACTTTTTAAAACCAGACACAATTGGGCTAATACCGAAAAGTGGTTACAGACTTACAGATATTCAATCAAAAATTGCTCTCCAATGGTTGATTTGGGAAGAAGATCAGAGAAGTATCAATATTTATCAAGTAGGTAAACAAAAAGAAGCAATTATATATGGTTTAAAAGTAGTGGGAATTTGTTTCGAAACAAAGTAAATATTTGAGATTCATAGGTGTTACTGTCATGGACACGCTAAACGTTTTCAATATCTATATCAAACGTAACAAACAACTTGGCACTTCCGAATTTAATACAATGGATGCTAGATTTGAATCTACTATTGCAAAAACAGAGCGATTAAGATCTTTCGGATATGAAGTTATTGAAATGTGTGAGTGCGATTTTAGACAACAAATAGATGAGAATGAAGAAATGTCATATTTATTAACTCATCCGATATTAAAAACTATTAGTTTAAATGCTTTTTACAGTGCACGAACGGGAAACACAGTTTTACATTATAAAGCTAAAGAATGAGAAAAAATAAAATATATTGATATTCGTTCTTTATACCCTTTTGTGTGCAAGTATGGAAAATTTCCAATAGGACATCCAAAAGTTATAGTTGGGAACGAAAAATGCTTCAAACTTAATTTAGAAACAATTGAAGGCTTAATTAAGTGTGAAATTCTTCCACTTTGTGATTTATTTCATCCAGTTCTTCCAATAAAACAAAATAATAAATTGATGTTCACACTATGTTTTACCTGTAGTTCAGAAAGCAATCAAAATGAATGCACGCATTGGGAAGAAGAAAAAACATTATTAGGAACTTGGGTTATAGATGAGGTAATAAAAGCTGTCCAGAAAGGCTATAAAATAATTGAAATACATGAAATAAGGAGTTATGAAATACAGCAAAATGATAAAATTTTAAACAAACTGGAATTATTTACTGAAATGGTGGACAAATTTTTAAAAATAAAGCCAGAAGCTTCCGGCTGGCCTAAAAATTGTGTTGACGAACAATCAAAACAAAAATATGTGAAAGAGTTTTTTAAACAAGGAAATATTCAACTAAATGCTGAAAATATCGTGAAAAATTGAGGTTTGCGATCTTTTGCTAAAATTACACTACATTCATTTTGGGGAAAATTTGGTCAGAAAGAAAACCAAACAAAAACAATAATAATTAAAAATTCAAAAGAATTTTATTCTTTGATAACGGATCCTAGTAAAGATATTGTGTACATAATGATAATTAACTCTGAAACACTTTTGATAAATTGGAAATATAAAAATGAAGAAGGAGAATTTCTGAACACAGTCAATATTGGCATAGCCTGTTATACAACAGCACAAGCTCGTCTAAAATTATGTAGCTTTCTTGAAAAATTAGAGCAACGTGTTTTATATTACGATACCGACTCAGTAATATATGTTTCAAAAGAAGGTGAATACGAGCCTCCTACTGGAAACTTTATAGGAGATATGACAGCTGAGCTTGAGTCTTGCTATAGTTATAGTACGGAATATAGCTATAAGCTATATTACGGAATTTGTTAGTGGAGGACCTAAAAATTACAGTTATAAGATATTTTCCACTAATACTCAAAGTGAAACGGCTGTTTGTAAAGTAAAAGGAATAAAATTAAATTACGATTTTTCAAAAATAATTAATTTAGAACAGATGAACACCAAGTTCTGACTGTACCGGAATTTAAAACATATAAGATAAAAGCTGAAAAAAGAAAATTTTAGTGACTATTGTTCCTCTGTACTGTTTGGGTTTGTAAACGAACAAAAATAAAGCGAATGAACAGGTGTTAAACCTATAAAAACTTTGTAAATAATAAATTTATTGATTTAAAATTTTTTTTGTACTTTATTTATTCTAATTTTATTTTTTGATTTTTCTAAGATGATTAATTTTGATAAAAATCACAATTCTTAGTAAATAAAACAATATTATATGAAAGTTAATTTAGATTTTTTTTTATTTTTATAATTATTTATCACATTTTTTAAACATGCCTCTAATTCGCATAATACAAAGTAATTTGCAAGAACATAAAAAAATATGTGGTTCTATATTAAAAATATTTTTTCAAAATATTTTCCAATTAAATATAACAATTAATCACTAAATACAACTTTTTTTCGTCATGATTTTATACATACATTTTTTACTTTAAATTACTTTTAAACTAAGATAAGTACAATAACAAAGTCAATTTCTGCATTTTGTTTATCTCATAAATAAGAACTGCATTTTTGCGTTAATATTATGTTACAACAACCGATTGGCCGTGAAGTCTTTTTATTAAAAAATAAAATAAATTTAATATACTATAACAACAACATCATTAGGAAATCAGGTTTTTCTTAAATGCTTAGGTTTTGATAAAGATCACAATTCTTGGGTAAATAAAAACTATATTATATGAAACTTATTTTATATTATTTTGTTTTTTATTATTTAAAAATGTTTTTTTAAATTATTTTTCAATTAAACTTAACGATTAATCACTAAATTCAACTTTTTTTTCTTTCGTCACGATTTTATTTATACCCACAACCTTTATTTTAAATTAATTTAAAACTAAGATACAATAAAAAGGTCAATATCTGCATTTCATTTATCTCATATATAATAATTGTATTTTTGCCTTAGCATTATATTACAATATCTGGTTGACTGTAAAAAAGGGTTTTATTTTAAAAAAAATAAAATAAATTGTTATTATTCACAATAATCTATGTTACTATACTATCAGAACAAGATCATTGCACTTACTTGCTCTACATTTATCTTGTTTACCTTGTCTATTATTTACAAACACACCGTAAAAGCTTTTTTTAAAAAAACAAAATAAATTCTTGCATATTATTTACATAGTCTATGTTATTATAGTACAACAACTGTATTTAGATCAATATAAAATATAAAACACATCATTGCACTTACTTGTTATATATTATCTAGTTAACCTTCTATATTTTTTACAAAAGCGTTTCCGGAAAAATATAAAACATAAAACATATCATTGCACTTACTTGTTATACATTATCTAGTTAACCTTCTATACTATTTACAAAAACTTTTCCGGAAACTAATTATGCAAGCGCCAATTACGACATCTAATTTGCATAAATATTTCTACAAACAACATTCCTTACAAGTTCAAACACCTTTGTCGTGAACTCATTTTCATAACTATTGCTATCTCTTTCTGGCACAAAATACCCACGGCCAAGTGCCACATATACTACTGCTGAAGAATCATTAGATTTTACTTACATTAAAGTAATTACTAACGGAACTTGTTTGCTTTATATTTTAGAAATACCATTAACCAGTAAAGATATTTTTGAAAAGCTACTAATAAAACCATTAAAAATAAATAACACTGTAGTAAAAATAGATCGCGATCGAATTCTAACAAATTACAAAAAGGTTTATGGAATGGTAACAACTTATAAAAATATAAATTCAGTAACCATTTGTAATAAAAAAGAAATAATAGATTTAGTTAACTCTACCTGAATTCCAAATATCCTGAAAAAGAAGAAATCTTCGGACCAGAATCGACAGTTTTGTTATGACATACGAGTTGATTTAGTGAAGAAAGTGCTCGAAAATTGGGTTCATCGTATTCGTTCCTGGAAAAGAAGTCGTGGAGGCCATTTGAATGACGTTTTATTCAGAACTTAATTGTATCGATTGTACTTCACATTAAATAAAAAACATTTGAATTTCCTTAACAATTAGTGTGTTTTTTTTTTAAAAGAAATCATATCACTCAAATTAGAAAACCCTATACAATAATCTTTTACGGATGCAAATTTTATGTTAAGATCATCTTCTAATTCTATAGCTGTATTACTAGAACTTAATATGCTTAAATAAATGTAACCGTTTTGACCTGATACTAGGATATTTAATATTATTAGACCGGCGTATTTTCCTTCTAGATTATTTTAAAAAATTAAAACTTCGCTGTTTAAAGAAACGGGGCCATATTTTATAATCTTTTCAGATCTAGCTGGTATAAAAATGGAATTATTTTTTGTTTCGAAATTAATTTGAACAATTTTTTTATTAAGTTTAAATTGGATTTGATTTTTACAATAATCTGTAGTAAAATAATAATAATATTAATAAGTAATACTAATACCAATAATAATAGCCGCTACAGTGACAGTGGGGGTTGCCTTCAATAATTACCTCATGTAGTAAGGTGTTATATACTACTATATCATGTAACTGTTGTAACGGCTATAGTCACTTAGCAAAATAGTAATAATAATAGGTGGATTCATTATATCCTTATACTCCCACTCCCACTTCAATGTTTCCGTTTCCTATCCTTTGCTATCCCTACTCCCTAGCGTTCGCAGTTAAGGGTTTCATCACATTATATTGGCTAAAGGGGGAGGTGGGTTTAGTCTGTAAGAATCTCATACTATCCACCTCTCCTTTTAAGAATCTGACACAGGGGGAAATTTTTGGTGCCTTTGGAAGATTCCCACATCCCTTAGGAAAAAAAAAAATCTGTAATGGCACTAACTGCACTTAATAAATTTTCTCCAATTATACCATCTTGTGGAATAGGAAAATTTTAATCTACTATATAAAGTTTTATAGGATAATATGAATTTGTTGTATTGGGTATCTTCATATTTAAAATCGTTGTTCCTAAGGTTTTAATGTTTTCTGTTCCGATGCCTTTTAGTGGTATTGAAGAAATTCGTACTTCGATGTGGTCATGCATCGCATTTAATTTTATTAAACTTATGCTTGCACCAGAATCTATTAAGAATTTTGTGTTAAAACTTTCAGTTCCTATTAAATTTAGAGATAAGGTACAAGAAAAAATTTTGTCCTTAGTGTTATTAAATAGAACTTGACTAATTTCGTTATTTTCATTTTAATTTTGTAAAGTTTGATTTCGAGATTTTTTATTGATCTCATTATTAGGAAAACGAAAATTTAATTTGTTGTTTTGAACTGATTTTGTGCTAATGAAATACTGAGAATTAGTAGTGTTAGATATTGAGTTAGAAATTGAATTAGATTTAGTAGTAAGATTTATTTTATTTGAGTTTGAGTTTTATTTGTAGGAGTTGTTAGTTTTGGAATTCTCAAGCATCTGTTTTTAATTCTTTTGCCTGTTGTCGGATGCTTATCGGTACAGACTTTGGATAGTTTTCCAACTTTTGATTTATTAAATTATTATACAATCTTTTCCTACAATCATTTATTATAAGACCTTCCTTTTTACAATAATTGCACACTTTAGGCATTCTTTGGGTTACCCTTATTTGAGATGTTGGATGAGACTAGGATGAATTAAATTTAGGAAATTTGTTATCCATAGGAGTAAAATTACCAATACTCGAATTGGGTATATAACTATTATTTCTGCTACGACAATTTTTAGTGTTATGAGTATTAGTTTTACAATAGGAACAGTACATTTTATGATTAATTTCAGCTTTAGATTGTAATTGATTTAGTTTTTTCTCTTGTAAAGCCAAATCAATTACAGCTGAAAGAGTTTCGAGCCTAGCAGAACGAAGCGCTCGAAGGCCTTAAGGGCTCTCGTAATCCTTTAACAAAACTAAAACTGTGATTTCATTTAGTTTCTAATGCTGATGTGAAAGAAACATTTAGTTCATCAAAAAGTTTTTCTGTCCTACTAGCATAGGCACTAACAGTTTCTTTAGCATCCTGTGATAATGAAAATACATCAGCCATTATTAACTGAACCGCGCGTAATTAGAAAAATTAACCTCCATGGATTTCTTAAGATCTTGCCAATTGTCGTACGAATGATAGCGTAATATTAAATTGTAAGCTCTACCAACTAATTTACATCTAGAAAATCTAATTTTTCTTCAACTGTTTTCGCTCTTTTGTATTGAATTTCGGAAATTTGCATAAATCTATGTAAATTCATAGGATTATTTCCATCAAATTCTGGAATCATTTTAAATGCATGTTAAAAGTAGCTATATTTTTTTTGTATGATATTTTAATTGTTTTGGATTATTAGGTTGCAAAGGTGGTTTACCATGATTATCTTACGTGTTGTTATCCGTATCCTCGTCTGTATCTGAATATGAGTTTTATGAATACTTATTTCAATAGTCGTAAGGTTTATTCGAAGTATTAGGTTTCTTTATATTATTAGTTTTGTCTGTACCTTTAGGATGAAGTTGCTGAAACAATTTGCGATTTGGGGGGAGAACTCCAACTCAGTTGCGCGGTTCTCGTCTATGACTGATAAATTTTGATTTATGGGAAAAGGAGGTGTACGTGAAGTCATTTAATTTTGAATAGATTTTTCAGGATTTTCTTTTGAGTTATTTTTATCTCTAATTTCTTTTATTTTCTTGATCTAAGACTAAGGTTAAAATCGATACCAGACATATATGTATATATTTTGTTCAAATGGAATTCGAATTTTTATTTAGAAAAATTTTTAGCTTTAGGTTACTTTAACTTTTTTATTCAATTATACTCATTTAACATTAATAATCAATTATACAATTAAAACTTTCATCGCGATCGGACGTGTTTTTGACTAGGTTGATAAAAAATTAAGAAGAAATTTTATTTTTTAGTTCTCAAACAGTTAGTCATACAACTAAACTGTATGGCTGACTGTTATAAATACCGGACTAAAATAAAAGGTGAAACCGGAATTTAATGTGTCGGAGTGTTCGTAAAGATTTTCTACAGTGCCTCTAAGTGATCGAGGCTTGACCCGGCACAAAGCAATATATTAAACTCAAATTTGAACATTAAATTTGTATCTGATGATTGTATTTAGTACATACAAAATGTAGATATGGTTCTTCAAAATATTAATTGTGCGGTTAAAAAAAACAATGATTATTTGTGTGAATATAAACATGAATTTGATAATGCGATAAAAAAAAATGAAGTAGAAACAATGCAGCTTTTAAAAGCTATTGAAGAAAGATATACTGTACGGTTAGAAAGTATAAAAATTTTCGAAAATTATTTCAAAATAACTGAATTATTTCAAAGGGAAAGTGAAAAACTTAATACGACTATTCATAATAGAGTATTAAAAAACGATGAACTTTGTGAATAATTAAAAAACTTTAATGAAAATGAAAGCAAACGAAATGTAGGTCAGAATATTTTTTATTCAGATATTGTAAAACAAAATGCTAGTGCAAGGAAAAATAATTTTCCAGTAATAAAAAAAAGTACCTTTAGTTATTAAACCGTTAACTAAACAAAAGTGTAATATAACACGAATGGAATTAAATAAGAAGGTAGACCCAAAAAATTTTAAAATTAATAATATTGAAAATAGAAAAAATGGAATAATTGTTGTGAAAGAGGAGAAAGAAATAAAATCAAATCTGCAATAGAAAGTAAATTAGAGGAGAAGTACCAAGTCAAAATTCCTACTGAACTAAAACCAAGAATTGAAATAGTACATATGACCTCATAGTATTTGGAGGATGAATTGATAAACAAGATAAAAGATCAAAATCAACACTGAAATATAATGATATAAAATATAATGCCATTATTGAAATTGATAAGGAGTGTTTTCCAAAAGCAATTGTAAATGAAAAAGTATCAATTGGTTGGGAACGCTGCAAAGTGTTTGATGCCTTAAGGGTGCTTAGATGTTTTAAATGTAAAGGGTTCAACCATAAAACGGCTGAGTGAAAAAATGATGAAGCTTGTTCAAATTGTCTTCAGAAACATACGAACAGTGAGTGCAAAGAGAAGAAAGCAGTTTAATGTATTAATTGCATTAAGAGGCTCAAACTAAATTTAGATAATGACCACAACACTTTCAGTAAAAACTGCACAGTTTAGCTAAATAAATTAAGCATAATGAAAAGAAAATTGGTTAATAAGAAAATACAGTTAAATACTGACGAATAAGTTAAAAATAATTCGATGAATTTAGGTGAAACCTTCACCAAATATTTCTTCTGAATATGCAGAAAACTGCAGTTGTACTAATTTGAAGGAACAAACAGAAAAAGCATTAACCTCAAAATTAACTAATTCAACTAACCAAATAACCATAAATAAACCACCTGATAAAAATAAACATTCAAAAAATGTAACTGCTACATCAGCAAATTATAATAAAAAAGTAATAACAAAAGAAACTGCTTTTAAAAAAAATTCTTTAAATAAAATTAATGACAATGTGTTTAACAAATATCTATGGGGTCAAAAAATAAGGTCAATAATGATGATAATTAACAAATAATGGAAATAATAATATTAAAAATGAAAATACTAATAATATCAACAATATAAATCCTATTAAAGATATTCCAAATTGCAATTATTCGAATTGGATCAAAGATGAAACGCTTAATCCTCAAACAAAACCTGAATTGTTAGAGAAAGACCATTTTGTCACACTTGAACCACCAATAGTAAAATTAACACGTAAAGCAGTAGAGGAAGGTGACAGTACCTATGTGCTTTCGCGGCTGAGCGATTTCAGAATTTACAATAATATTAAGCTCTCCCTTTCATACTTTTATGATCATACTGATATATGTTATACTGGAATTACACAAACTAATTTAAAGGTCTTAATATATCAACATGGGTTACCAACAATTACAAGGAACTATGTTAAATATATTTGACTTACCATGATAGAGTAGGAATTTAGGAAAAATATATTTGACTTATCATGAAAGAGTAGGTAAAATAAGACGTCAATATGATTTAACTTCATACAAAAGACATATTGATAATAATTATAGAGGCTACATTCAAAAAGTTAGAGAAAGTTTTAATAAATATATTACACCCATATCAAAATGATGAACTCTATAAATATAGTAAATAAGAATAATTCAATAAATATTTTGTTTTTCTATTTTTATATTAGAAGTATGAGGAATAATATTGATGATCTAATTTTATTAATTAAGTCACATTTTTCAGATATTGTTATATTAAATGAAACATGGATTTATTCATCCGAAATCCAATTTATGCAGATTCCTGAATTTTCATCCATCCTTCCTGCAGAGAAAATAACAGAAGTGGTGGAACAGCAATTTATATAAAAAACAAAATTGCATTTACTTCTCTTGCATTACCAAATTCTGTAAATGAGAAATTTAATCCTATTGGAATTCAACTACTCAATTGTAAACCCAACATCAAAACTATTCAATGTATAATAATCCTGGCATTTATAAAAACGATTACATCGATTCAGTGGGTATTCTACTAAAGGCGTTCAGTAAAAACTGTATCATAGTAGGTATTACCAACATCGATTTGCTTTCAAATAATGAAAATACTATTACTTATATTAATATAGTGAAATCATACAACTTTAACATAATCAATGATACCACTATGAACGGAATTACTCACAAGCCGTAAATTGCACTTGTCGATCTGATTGGTTGCACTTGTCAATTTAAAAACTTTTAAATCAACGATCAAATTGTAGGATAATCCTATTAGTGACCACAAAGTTTTGGACATAAATATTCAAAAATGCGATATCACACTCGAACGAATGACAAAAGGAACTTTAGAAAACCAACTGGAATGCTTTCCTAAACTTAGTTGCGCAAAAAATCCAAATGTGTAACTCTTATGGTGAAATTACGGAATGTATAAATGTAAGTAAAGCATTAGCTTTTTCAACAAGAATAGTCAGAAGACGAAAACAAAACCACTGGATTACTCCTTTTATACTTAATGTAATCAAAATACGAAATAAATTTTATGCTAAAACTCGAGTAGATAGGTAGGCACTTGGACCAGACAGGTCAGTGGGTCAAGACCACCCGGAAATAGGTCAAACTGTAATTAGGTCAGACAGGAGTAGGTTAACGACATAAAAGTAGGTCAGACAGGCGGCGGCGACCGTCAGACAACTCTTGTTGTTTATAAGTATTGTTTACTTGTTTTAAGTAATAGGTAAACATGGAAATAGTAAGAAAACATATTTTTTTTATGCTTGCAAATTTTAAGATGTTATTGTTTGTTGTTTTTTTATTTGTTGTTTTTTTCTTTCGTTTTTTTTATGAAGTATTTAAAGAAAAGGAAAGAAAAACCATTACTTAATTGTTATGTAAGAATGTTGAAAAAAAAAACAAGAAATCAAAAATATCTAACGTGGTACAGGTATACTTCTTGTTGATGTATACTTAGCTTAAGTAATAGGCGTATATGAAAAGAATAAGAAAAAATGCTTTATAAAATTTAAAGAGAAAAATGAAAACAGAACAAAAAGATGTGTAACTACGTTTCTTCAAAATTTTAAAACTAATTTTAAAAAAATTAAAAGAAAAAGTGCAAACTGGTTTTTAAATGTTACATAAAGATTCAACCTTGACAAAATTGATGCAATTTTGAGATGCTTTTATTTCTTCTTGTTATCTTTTTTTCTATGAAGTATTTAAAGAAGAGGAAAGAAAAAAATTCTTAGTATCACCGTATAAGATTTTATTGTTATGTAAGAATGTTGAAAAAAAAAAACAAAGGAATAAAAGCGATTCAAAATAAGTTACGAGTAATTGCTTTTTTTTTAAAGTAACAAGCAAGACATTATGTATAAATTGTGTAAAAAGTTAAAAAATTGTTAATAGAGTGAAAATTTTAGGATTAGAAACGTTCGCGCTTGGTTGTCTTAATAAAATAAAAATCGGAAATTAAAAAAAAGAAATTAAAATGAATACAGAAAAATTCACAATAAAATCAATAAAATCAGTGAATGTAAAACGATTCAACATTTTTGGAAAAAAATTGGAGTTTATAATAAATGCAGTACCAGACAACAAAGATCCAATAGATTGGATTAAAACCGGTATTGAAGAATTATTCAGCAATTTACTTAAAAATGTTGATCCTACTGACAAAATTGCTGTCACTTTTGGATGCCAAAGTTTTCATGAACGTGGTCCAGCCTGGATCAATTTTAAAGAAGCAAAAGATCTTGACATTTCGGAAATTTGGGAAGTTATTTCAAAAATTTTTCAAAGCAACTCCGAAGGATTATCTACAGATACGTTCTGTATAAATGTTACATATATACGACTTCCAGCAGGAAGTGGAAGAGGAAAATGATACAACAATTTTGAAGAAGAATGTAATAAAAAAAGAGGCATAATTTCAATCAAAAACAAAGATAATTTATGCTTACCACGTGCGTTAGTTGTTGCTATCTCATTCATAGAAAAATCGGTTGACTACTGTAAAATGCGAAAAGACACAGGTCAACTTCAGTTGAAAAGAGCATTACAACTAATAAGAAATTCAAATGTAAGCATTCCAGCAAAAGGAGCTAGTATCAGTGAGCTCAAAAAATTTCAACAACTGAACTTAAAAATATATTATATATTTTCTACGATCTCGAAACAACTCAAGATGATATCATCGGGGAGAAACTTCATGAAGGTGTTGCAATAGGGGATATAATTGAACATCAGCCTGATTTATGTATTTTTGAACAACGTTGCACGCATTGTATATTGTCTAATGTTGAAAGATGCAATTTTTTGTGGACTTCGAGAACATGTGTTGAAACAAAATCCAATACAAATGTTCTTAGAATATATACTCAACCAAAGAAAGATATTTCATAAAGTTGTAGTTATTGCACATAACGGACAAGCATTTGATAATCAGTTTTTATTAAACTATATCTTAGAGAAAACCATCATCAAACCAAAACTAATTATGAGGGGAACAAAGATAATTTTAATGCTGTTAGATAACGTGAAATTTATTGATTCACTAAACTATTTTCCAATGCAGTTTACCGAAAGCATTTGATTTAGATAAAAATTTAAAAAAAGGATATTTTCCTCATATGTTTAATCATAAAAATAATATAAAATATAGTGGAAAGTTACCCGATCGGAAGTATTACTGTTATAATTCAATGAGTGCATCAGAAAGAAAACAATTTCTTGAATGGTATGAAGAAAATAAAAACAAGTCTTTTAACCTCCAAAAGGAACTTGTAGAATATTGTATGAATGACGTAAAAATTTTGACAGCCGCCTGTATTAAATTCAGACAGCTATTTTTAGAAGAATGTAAGGTTGAGCCATTTTTAGAGGCCACTACAATTGCTTCAGCGTGTAATTTGGTTTTTAGAAGGAATTTTTTAAAACCGTATACAATTGGACTTATACCTAAACAAGGATATCGCTTATCAGAAAACCAGTCAATCATTGCCATAAAATGGTTAATGTGGGAAGAAAAACAAAGAAAAATAAAAATTCAGCATAGTGGTAACGGAAAAGAAAAAGTAATTTTTGGTCTTCGTGTTGACGGATATTGCACAGACACAAAACAAACATTTGAGTTTTATGGCTGTTATTACCATGGCCATCAAAATGTTTCAAAAATAAAAATGATAAAAAATATGAAACACGTTATGAGGCTACATTATCCAAAGCCAATAAATTACGCTCTACAGGTTATCAAGTAATTGAAAAGTGGGAGTGTGAATTTCGAAACGTAATGAGATCAAAAGAATACATAGAATTTTTCGCAAAATTGGAGAACGAAAGTTTGATACCACTAAAACCACGTGATGCGTTTTATGGCGGTAGAACAGGAAACACAAGAACATATTATAAATGTGCGCCTGGTGAAAAAATATTATATATAGATATATGCTCACTATATCCTTAGGTGTGTAAATATGGAAAATTTTCAGTGGGCCATCCAAAAGTTCATGTTGGAAAAATTGAATGCAATAAATTAAATTTAAATGATACTGAAGGATTAATAAAGGCATTGATACTTCCCCCAAAAAAACTCTATCACCCGGTTTTGCCTATAAATCAAAATAATAAGCTAATGTTTTCCTGCTTTCAAACATGTAGTTTGGAAATGAATAATGATGACTGCTCGCATGACAATCGTAGTAGGTCAATTTTAAGAACGTGGGTTATAGATGAAGTAAGAGAAGCTGTTAAACAGGGATACAAAATTGTGGAAATATACGAGGTATGGGAGTATACTGTTAAACAATTTAATCCCCTAACATCACAACAAGGAATTTTTACAGAAATGATGAACAAGTTCCTTAAAATTAAACAAGAAGCTTCTGGCTGGCCTAGCTTTTGCCGAACACCAAAGGAAAAGTGCAAATATTTAGAAAAATTTTCCAAAGTAGAAGTCATAAATTTACAGTTTAACGATATAGAAAAAAATCCTGGACTTAGATCATTAGCTAAGTTAATGTTAAACTCTTTCTGGGATAAATTTGGACAGAGAGAAAATCAATCAAAAACTGAAATAATAAATGAGCCTTATGAATTATTTACTCTTCTTACTGATCCTTCGAAGAATGTAAATCAAATAACTCCAATAAACGAAAAAACAGTTTTGGTAAATTGGGAATACAAAGAAGAAACAGCTGAATCATTATCAACAGTTAACGTTTGCATAGCTGCTTACACTTCCACACAAGCTCGTTTAAAATTGTATTCTTACTTAGACAATTTAAAAGAACGAGTTTTGTATTACGATACAGATTCAATAATATATGTAGCACGTGAAGGAGAATATAACCCTCCAACTGGAGTTTTCATAGCAGATATGACAGATGAGCTTGAAGAATATGGAATTGGAAGCTATATTACAGAATTTGTTAGTGGTGGTGCAAAGAACTATGCATACAAAATATATAGTACCAACTCCAAATGCGAAAAAACTGTTTGCAAAGTGAAAGGTATTCGTTTAAATTACAACGCTTCACAAGAAATAAATTTTGGCTCTATGAAATTAGTTAAAAAATTAAACAACTTTCAACAAATAAATATAACATTTCCTAGTATTCGCCGAACATACGATCACAGAGTCATCACTGTTCCTGAAATAAAGTCATATCGAATAAATTCCAGAAAACGAGTTTTTGCAGATGATTATACTTCAGTTCCTTATGGCTTCAAAAAGGAAAAAATTAAAAAAATTATTGTTAATATGTATATTGTAAAAATTTTGTATTAAACTATTAAATTACAGCATTAAAAAAAATCTTTTAATTTTACCGTTTTTAATTTTCAGAATATAGCCAAAAAATTATTTACATATATATATCAGTATATATATACAATAGTATATATGTATATATATATATATATTTACTGATTTTATTCAAATTCACATTTGCAGTTTAACTCTTCAATAATAATGTCAAAAGCACAAATAGTATCTGAAATTCATCGTCCAGTTAGACGTAGATTTCGGAGACGAAAAATATCTCAAAGAGGGTTAAATGATACATGGGAAATTGTTCTTGTAGATATGTCGGCTTATCAAAAAGTAAATAATGGATACAAGTTTCTCTTAACTGTTATCGATATATTTTCAAAATATGCATATGCCGAAAAAGTTAAATCAAAGGCAGCAGATGACGTAGTTAAAAGTATGGAAAAGATTTTTAAAAGGGAGGGGAAGTCTCCAAAAAATATTCATTCTGACCAGGGAAAAGAATTTTTCAACAAAAAATTTCAAAATTTAATGAAAAGCTATAAAATAAATCACTATCATACTTATTCAGAAATGAAGGCTAGTGTTTGTGAAAGGTTTAACAGAACATTAAAATCAATTATGTGGAAACAGTTTAGTTTACAAGGAAATTTTAAATAGATAGAATTTTTACCAAAACTAATTGAAAAATATAATAACACAAAACATAGTACAATTAAGTTAAAACCAAACCAAGTTACATCACAAAATGAAAAACAAATTCTTCGTTCAATTTATAATTACCCTAAAATATTTAATAAGGGAAAATTTAATGTTGGTGATTTTGTTAGAATTGCAAGGTCTAAAGGTACTTTTCAAAAAGGATATGAACCTAACTATTCAACTGAAGTTTTTAAAATAGCTTTCAAAAACAAGACAGACCCGATTACATATAGTTTAAAATATTATAAAAATAAATTAGTTCGTGGTGGCTTCTATGAACAGTGGTGGCTTCTATGGCTTCTATGAACTGACTAGTGTCAAAGACCCCAATGCTTATTTAATTGAAAAAATTTTAAAACGAAAAGGCAATAAAGTATATGTGAAATATTTAGGCTTTGATAATAGTCATAATCAATGGATAAGTAAATATGATATTCTTTCATAAAAAAGTGTAATAAGAATTTATGTAGAAAATTTTTTCTGAACTTTAGAGCACTGTTAAATGCAACAATGTTGTAAAAATGTTGTAAAAATGGTAATAGAAAAAATAAAAATAGAAAAATATTTTCTAATAAAAATAAATAATTTAGGAATAAGTAAATAAAAAATAATATTCTTTCATAAAAAAGTATAATTGGAATTTATGTAGAAGAGTTTTCTTAAATTTAGAACACTGTTAAATGCAACAATGTTGCGAAAAATGTTACATAAAAAAATTATAGTTTTATTATTATCAATTAGAATTTATTACATTAATAAACAACTTACTTTACAACTTTTTGTTTTTAATTAGTTTTCTTAAGGATTTTGATTTCTAAACATTGATAATACAATTTTTTAAAAGAAAAATTTAGTATAAATAAAGTGGAAAAATTAATGCTAGGACTTTGCTCTTCCATTATTTTAATTACACTAAAGTTTATTATTAAATGTTATATCTCTTAGGAAGACATGATTGAGAAATATTATAATTTTCAAATATATGGTGAAAAGTATTTATTATATTTTTGTCATTTTCTATATGATTTTCTTTATTAAATTGTTTTAAAAAAGCGTTCATACTATAACCGCAACATCTATACCACGTATAAACACAACAATATTGCCCACAAACATCTGAATAGTTACTTTGTAACTGTTTCTTATTAAAAATTATACATTGATTTTTTAAGTAACTTAAAATTTTTAATTTATCTGGTTTTCTACCAAAAGAATCAAAATATTCAACACAGTCATTCTTTGGCTTAAAAATAGCTAACCAATGTGTTCCCGGATCTTTTGATTTATCAGTGTTTACAATTAAAAAAGTTTGTTTTTCAATTATTCTGGGGAGTTGATCCAGAGCAAAAACTCCTTTAAAAAATTTACGTGTGTGTTTGTTACATCTTAATACGTCACTTATCTCTAGGGTATTCAACAATCAAATTGACTCAAGTCATATACTTTAGTTGTTTCTTTAATATAATTTGATAAAAACTCTTTTTTTATTTTTTTATTTGTTATAATAACATCAAATTTTTCTAGTATTTGACAGAGCTCTTTATTTATTTGATCGTTGTACACAGTTCCAAAAGAGTAATTATCAAAATTATCATTTATAAAATCCCTAGTTGGAAATTTATACTTGAGCTCTTTTACAAACTTTTTACAAGGTTCTTTAAAACCAACTATACAAATATCTTTCGCAAACAAGGTATTATTATCATCACTACAAAATGTTACATCCAGAACTGCACAAGACAGTGATATTTTGTCAAATATTCAAATTTACTTTTATATATGCTATTTATAGGTTTGAGAATATATTTCGGTTTTTATCAATTTGTAAACTTGCATCAAATTCTCCATAAACAATAGCAGTCAGTGTAGATGTAAGTCTTGCCTCAATTCTAACTGTACCTTGATTTAGTAGACCTTGAGTTCATTTCCTGATGAATCTGTAGTTAAATCAAAAGCTAGAATGAAAAACCCATTACTAAGCATGGTTTTTGTTATCTGATGACCTTTATCATTATGGTAAATTCCAGTTCCTAAAAAAAGTGTACTGTATGCTCTTGTACAGCAATTATTTTCATCTGAAAAACTGGTTTCAATTGCTGAATTAGGTATTTGAACACCATTTACGTTTAACACAAATTGAGAAATATCAAAATGTTTAAAATTGTATGGGTTTTTTGAACTTTTTCCAGAGTAACCGGTATTTTCTGTTATGCAAAAAATTATTGTGTTTGGCAACTGTCCAATAAAAACATTATCAAGTGATATTGATGAACTATTCTGAGGAATGGTAAAAGTTTTTACCTCTACCCGTTTGTAATTGTATTTGGTATTCGTTTTTTCCAATACAGCATTATGTGCTAATAGCACATAATTTTCAGTTGAGATTCATCAGTATCATCTGCAAAGAGGTAAAAATCTGGTTTTTCTAATGTTAGGATAACTCGAACATCGACATTGTTTATGAAAAGTGTAGGTTGGTTAAACATATCTAAATGTAGTTTCCTCATAAGTTCCACTACATTGCTATTTTGGTATAATTTTTGACGTTCTTTTGAACCACTATTATCTGTTTTTGCTATATTTGGCTTATCTAGCATCCATCCACCACACTCCAAATGCGTTGTAGCGGCATCCGTACCATAATTTAACAATGATTCAATATAAGCTCTGTAATGATAATTGCCATCTGATGGAGATATATTCTTTCCATTTAGTTGAACATTGCATTGTTTTATTAATGAATGTAACATATTATTAACCACACTTGGTTGTTGTATAGCTGTTCCATCAGTTTTTTTATCTTTATTCCATTGAGTTCCATCTTTTTTTAAAATTTGTACTTTTAATTTTAGATATGTCGAAGACAAGTCTCTATATGTATCACCGTGCCCTAGTGAAACAAATTCTATGACTGATGGATTATCTAAAGAAGCAATAGGGTTATAGGAAACTTCTTCAGATCGTAAAATACTTGACTGAATAGGCTGTGTTTTAAAAATATCAAGCTCTGATTTCATACATTCAATCATAATTATTCAAAAATATCTTTTTGTTTGTTTTTGTTATTAACTTTGCCTCGCTTCGACTTAAAATAATTTAAATTATTAATGAGAGGTCTTTTTATAGGTTTTCTTCGTTTTCTTTAGCCTTGTCCATACATTTCATTGAGTTTCCGAACTGCACCTCGTCTTACATTTTTCATTATCTCTTTACTTCGATCTTGAACCACTTCTTTTACATTTGAACCTGTGGCAATATCAGATAATGCATTAATACCAGAGTTAATAACCTCTTTTTTTAATATATTAGCTCCAAACTTAAATATTGGTTTTAAATATCTAAAAAGACCACCGAAAAAGCTTCCTAACCCTCGTCCCCTTTGGTAAGGTACAATTGAGTGCAACAAAGGACCAATATCCTCAAGAGCTTTTCCTGATTGAACTAAATAATATTTGTAGTACGCTCTCTCCATAATGAATAAAATAAAATAATATATAGTTTTGTAAAATCGCTTTTATTTATACTTTTTTAAAATGCAATACAATTTTTGTTGAAATTGAACTATTGGAAAAGTTTATTTTGTATCCATATTTATCACATAAAAGTAATGAAATGTTATTAAATGATTTCTCCACATTGCAATATTGAATATTACTGAATTCTTTTACAGTATCAGTAAAAGAATTTTGTATGTTAACAGATCTTAAACACCTTATATCTTTATCACCTATTTTTTGCGGTTCAATTATATCTGTGTATATAAAAAACATATCTGGTTTACTAATGGGAATCAATTGTACACTATCTATAAAAGTTTTGAAAGCTTCTATTACACGTGATTTGTAACTGTGATCTGTAACTTTAAAAGATACTTGATTGAAACATGTTGTCAAAAGTCCTTCGAGGGTATAAGCGTAATTTGCTCTTATTTTTATATCTATTTTAGGCTTAGTAACACATATTGTGGTGTAACTTAAATTTTTAGGCATCTCCTCAGCTTTTATTGGTTGTGTATAATGAACTTCATCGTTTATAAAATTAAAAATTCCCCAAATCAACTGTCGTTCAACTTCTTTTCTTGTAAACCTATTAAGTGGGTGTATATTTTGAATTAGTGTTGGTAGTAGAAAAATTTTCCAGTCGCATATCATTTGTTTTTCTATGTATGGAATATATGATGTTCCAACTCCTATCATATATTTCTGCATGCTCTTACGAATTGGAAAATTAAGTTCTGTTTGAGTATTACCTACTGCTGACCTTAAAACACGTCTTGATGAATTATTCAACTCTTTGCTATTTATAGTTTTTTCTTTTTTCGTTGGTGGGCTTGGGCTATCTAAAGGAACAGTTATAATGTCTCCTCTATCAGTTTCAAAAATTTGTACATTTTGATTTCTAAATGATTTTCTTTTTCTAAGACGTTCTTCAACTGAAGCAGCTGACAATGCTTTTGTTAAAACATTTTCCTGAATTTCATCATCAAATACTTCGTTATCAGCTTCTTTTTCATATACTTCTTCTTCTTCAGGAACAACTTGTATTCCTACATTCTTATATTCAGGAAAATGCGATTGAGCTTCCGCATCTATATACATTGGTTTTGCACGAGTTTGAGTACCTTTTGTTTCCGTAATTTTTACTTTCTCCTCTTTATTTCTAGGAAGTACTCTATTTTTGTTTCTTATTTTAAATAGATTTTGTCTGTATAAATACCATTTTTGAGTGTCTGTTAGATATTTATTTAACAATATTTTTTTCATATTTTTATCCAACTCATTTAATTCAAGTCTGCATTTTGTTTCATTTTCTCATAAATCTCGGGTTTTAGTATAATCATTTTGTTAAATGTTGTATTATTCATTTTATAAAATTTTCGATTATCCCTGATAGTACTGCATCAAGAAGTGTAAGTAAAAATCCACCACGTTGAATAATAATTTTTCTTTTACTATTTATAGATTTTTGGCGGCAAATGAGGGATCTCAATTCCTTTTTATACTTTCGTAATTGGGTTGTTGATTTTTTACTTAGATTATAATTACCTTTTAAAATATTTAAAGCAATTTCACAAAATGTTTTGATTACTTTAGGGTCACAATATTTTATAATTACTTTCTGAAATTTCGGTTTAGAGCTTTTTAATAGGTGCAATATATGACGGTTGACCTTCAAACATTTCATATTCTTTGCCAAATTGTTCTAATTGATCTCTTGTACAAAAACACAAACCTTTTCCAAATATACCACTTCTTAATCCAAATATATCATTAACGTCTTGAATAAGATCTATTAATATATACCCGTATGGTTCTGACGTCACTTCATTATATACTTTTTCAAATGCTTTGATTTGATTGGGATAAATTTGGCGAGCTAGAGGTAATATCTGCGATTTATCTCTTGGATTTTTGAAAAGTACTAGATATTTACAGTTAAGCGAAATATCTCTTGAAAATTTAGCCTGGTGAAAAACATTTTGAGTTACAAATATTACAGATAAATTTCTATGGTATGATCCTCTAGTAAATAAATCACATACATACTTATCATGGGAATTTAACATCATATCATCGATAATAATTAACAAAGGTTCTTTATTGTCATTAAAATCCGGAATAGTGTTACTATATTTCACATCTTTTAAATATTTTGGAACGGTATTTTTGTCTGGATTACACCAAATAATTCTATTAATATGTGGTTGTATATTTTCTTTTTTATATTTTATTAAATTATGAATAAAAGTGGTTTTACCACAGCATGATGGCCTCGCTACCATCATTGTAAATGGTTGAAATAGCATAGTTGTATTAGTTAAAAATAGCACTGTTAACCTATATTTATATGAAAAGCTCTTTTGCCGAAGTGAATATAAATGTAAATTTATTTATTCTAATGAGTATTCTTACACAAACCGTCGACATGGTTAAACGAGTTCTCATAGTTGACCTATAATTTTTACAAGGAAATCAAAAGCAATATTTCCTAAAAGAATTAGCCATACTTGAAAAAGGAAGTTTAATTCCAACTGTCTATCACTTCAAAGCACCGTACCCCTCAGAGGAACTTAGTCCGAATATGAAATATAATAACCAGTATTGCGAAAATAAAATAAATGGACTTAAATGGAATAACGGTCTAGTTGAATATTTAGATGTAAAATGTATATTAAAACACTATTTAGAGTCAGCTGAAAAAATTTATGTTAAAGGACAACAAAAAAAAACTATTCCTTCAAAAGTACATTGACAGTGATAAAATAGAAGATTTAAGCAGAAACTTACCGTCATTACAAAAGATCGATAACTTTAAATCAAAATGTCCTATACACTTATTAAACAACAATTTCAGATGTGCTGTTAAAAATTGTTATAATGTAGATATGTATCTTTTAAAACAAAAAATATTAGATTAAGACAGAACAGATTTCTATAAAATTGTAAAATATTTTTAAATAAAAAATTATTTCAAACATATAAATAAATTTGTTTTATTTTTTTTTAACACAACATAAGAATACATCTTCTTTTTGTTCTACATTCTTACATATCAATAAAATCTAAAAATACTAATAATTTTTTCTTTCCTCTTCTTTAAATATTTCATCAGAACAAAAAAGAAAAGAAAAAAATTCATCTCAAAATATCAGTTTGGTCAAGGTTGATTCAGATTTAAAAACCAGCTTTGCACTTTTTTCTTTTAATTTTAAAAATTCGCATAGGTACACTTAATTTGTTTAAATTTTTCTCTTTACATTTTATAAAAACGCATTTTTTCTTACTATTTCCATTCACGTCTATTACTTAAACCACATGTTAGATATTTTTGATTTCCTGTTTGTTTTCTTTTTATTCATATTTTTGTCAATATTCTTACATAACAATAAAATCTTATACGGTGATACTCGCAATTAATTAATGGTTTTTATTTCCTCTTCTTTAAATACTTCATAAAAAAAGAAAAAACAAGAAAAAAAGAAAAAAAATGCATCTCAAAATTGCATTAATTCATCTAAGATGTAAAAAACCAGTTTGCACTTTTTTTTAATTTTAAAGAAACGTATAAGTACATTTTTTTCTCTTTACATTGTATGAAAAAGCATTTTTTTTCCTACTATTTTCCTGCATACCTATTACTTAAACCAAGTATACAATCTTTATAAACAACTGACGATCGCCGCCAGTCTGACTTACTTTTAAAATGACCTTGACATACTTCCTGTCTGGCCTTCCGGGTGGCCTTGACCTACTTCTGGGTGACCTTGACCTACTTCTGGGTGACCTTGACCTACTGACCTGTCTGGCGCAAGTGCCTACCTATCTACTAACTCGTAAAAACAAAAACAACTATGATTTGCAAAATAGGTATAAAAAAATTTAAAATTATATTCAAAAATTAATAAAAGAAGCAAAAGATAACTACTTTAACAACCAAGTAAATGAAAGTTGCAACCCTCAACAGCTGTGAAAAGTTATTAATAAGCACTTACATTTAAAGATTTCTAAAGATAATTCGACAATACACGTAATAAAGAACAAAGGTGAAATCACTACTTCTGATTTAGAAACAGCTAATATTATAAATTATCATTTCGCCAAACGTTGGAAGCAAGTTAGATAAAAACTTCAACAACCTTACGAATAATGTAATAAGTACACAGGATCATATAAATCAGAACTCAATTTATCTTATTTCAACAGATAGTAATGAAATAACACAAATTATAAACTCGTTTAAAACTAACTCATCTCCTGCATGAGATGGCATTTCAATAAAACATATCAAACAAGCTTTCTGATTTAATAAATAAAATTTTACCAACTGGTGTTTTTCCAAATAGGGCCAAAGAATGTACTATCACCCCAATTTTTAAATCAGGAAAAAGGACAGATGTTAACAATTATAGGCCAATATCCTTAACAAATTGTCTATCTAAGATTATTGAAAAGGTTATTAAATGTCGTTTAATTGCATTCTTTAAAAATTCAAATCTAATTGATGACGATCAATTTGGTTTTTTAAACGAAAGCAGCACAGAATCAGCTGAGCTTCAAGTTGTTAATTTCATAAATATGGCGTTAGATAAATAACTACGCGGTCGCTATCCTTTTAGATCTAAAGAAAGCTTTTGACACCGTAAATCATGATATATTAATAAATAGCCTTTTCAATATAGGTATAAGAGGAGTTACAGCTAATCTATTTATATCGGATATAAATTTTTGTAAAATTGCAACCAGAATAAAAAACCATATTAGTGAAGAAGCAAGTCTACACATTGGAGTTCCACAAGGCACAATTCTAGGCCATATTCTTTATCTATTTTATGTGAATAGCTTCAACAAAATTGGGCTAAGTGGGCATTATTCAATGTTTGCAGATGATACAATCATTCTTTACAAAGGTAAAAACAAGAACCAACTTCAAGAAAATATTAATAATGATTTATACAAAGTTAGTGTGTGGCTAAATTTATTTATTTATTTATTTAACTGACTCATGCTTAACTCAAACACGTTACAAAGTATAAATTTTAAAATTATAAAGTATTAATATGTATTAAGTAACAAGAATTAATTACAAAACTATTAAAAATAAATACAAATTTATATTAATAATATTAATTAAACTTTAAATAATAAGCAATCTTTAACAAAATGTAATACACAATTTTAATAATAAAAAAGAGAAGAAAATTAAAAAACAATAAAAATTAATTAAAATGAGTAACAAGCTAAAGGTACTCCTTAAATTTCAATGATGCAAATAAAGATTCTTCTTTAAAGTAAGTTTATAAAGTTCAAAATTAATAGTTTGTTTATATTTATTAGATAAGGACGTCATTCTATTTAGAGGTTCGTGTTTTCCATAGTTAGTTCTATGAAATTGAACATAAAATATGTTATGTGATATTAATCTTGAAACTGGACAAAAGTCAATTCTATCAAGTAACTCAGAAGACACAATATTACCTTTTAGCAATTCTGTTATGAATATTATATCAGCAACATCACGACGTTTTTCAAGTGTAGATGTTGCTGATATAATATTCTTAAAGTAGAAAGATTTAATAAGTTTAAACGATGCTCGTACGGTGGGAGATTATGTGGGTCTTCCCAAGAAAGGTGACGGAGAGCAAATCTGAGAAATTTTTTTTGAACAGATTCAACCCTATTAATATGTACTCTATATAATGGGCTCCACACCTGACTGGCATATTCTAAATTGGGTCTTACCAAGCAAGTATAAACCGATTTAAACACATAAGGGTCTTGAAATTCTCTTGCCCAACGTTTAATAAAACCGAGCATTGAATTTGCTTTATTTAATATATAGGTATAATGTAACTGAAATGAAAGTTTACTGTCGAACAGTACTTCTAAATCTTTAATTGAAGAGACAGATGATGATTATTAAAAGAATAAATACAGAATAAAGGGTTTGAACGGCGCGTAAAAGTAATAAAAGCACATTTGTTAATATTAAGAAGGAGATTATTGTTAATGCACCAATTATGGAAACGTTTTAAATCTTCTTGCAATGCTAATGAATTATCTAACGATTTAATTTTTTTAAAAATTTTCATATCATCGGCATAAATTTGAATTTGACTATTTAAAATTAAAGACGTGATGTCATTAATCGAAATAATGAACAATAAAGGACCAAGATGACTACCTTGAGGAACACCAGTAGGTAAAATGGAGCAGAAGTTCTAGAACGAAATAAAACAGAGTAGCTACGATCAGAAAGATAGGAACATATCCAATTTATAAAATAAGAGGGAAACCCTAATTTTTTTAACTTAAAAATAATGATATTATGAGGAAGAAGATCGAAAGCTTTACTAAAGTCAGTGTAAATTACATCTGTTTGAAAACCATCCTCCATATTTTTGAGAAAAGTGACCAACTCAACCAGGTTGGTGACAGTGGATCTATTTTTCGGAAAGCCATGTTGAAGTGGTGACAAGAAATTCGTGCAATGATCATAAATAGAATCAAAAACAATTAGTTCAAAGAGTTTTGGATTTGCTGATAGTTTAGCTATTGGACGATAATTAGTTACGTCATTTTTTTGATCTTTTTTATGAATAGGTCTAATAAGAGCAGTCTTCCAAATTGAAGGGAAAACTCCACAAGCTAATGAGTAATTAAATATAGTCGAAAGCGGGCCGGCTAACGGTACAGAACAATTTTTTAAAAATAAATTAGGAATACCATCACTACCAGGACTAGGATTATCGTCAATTTTATTTAAATAGTTGCAAATCAAATTAGAATTTATATTAATATTAGTAAGTGTAGTTTTCGAAAAATTATCAAAATGATGGAAATTTGTTTCGTTTACAGAAAAAACCGAAGTAGTGTAACTAGATGCAAAAAAATCGCGAAAGAATTTAGAAATAACTTTAGAATCGTTGCTGACAGTATTCTTATATTTAGAAAAAGCAGGGTATTGATCACTTTTTCTCTTAAAGTTCACAAATCTCCAAAAGAGTTTCGGGTTGGTTTTGATATTCGAGGACATATTAGAAACATAATTTGCGTAAAGATTATCTGCCATTAATTTAAATTCATTAAACAAGATCAAAAATTTTTTATAATCGTGGTTCAAATTCCTTTTGACAAATTTACGCTAAGCTTTGTTTTTTTTATTTTTTAAAGTTTTCAGATTTCTAGTAAACCAAGGCGGACTAGAAATATTACTAGTATCAACTACTAGAGGAACAAATCGAGAAATAGATAACAAGATAACTTCATAGAAGCTATTAACTGAGGCATTTATATCAGAAGAACTAATGAATGAAAAATCATAAGAATTTAAAAAATTATTAATATCAGCAAAATTAGCTTTTAAAAAATTAAAACGATATGAAAGAGCAGAATCGACATGTACAGAGGAGAAAGAACAAAAAGTAAAGCAGATAGGCGGGTGATAAGGATCTATTTTTACTAATTCCATAGGACAACCAATAATAACTAGGTCATTCCAGTTTGTGGTGAAAATAAGGTCCAATTGATTACCCCGATAATTATAAACCGAAGAAACTTGTTGAAGATTAAAAGAGTTTAAGGAATCGATAACTAAGCATTCAATATTGCTAATCAGTTCCTTCGCCACAAAGTAAGGTTCTTCATCATGGCCAACCCAACTAATATTAGGTAAATTAAAATCACCACATAATAAAATATCGTCATCTGCATTAATATTACTAATGAACGATTCAATTACTAATAAGTATTTAGAATAAAGATCAAAACTAGAAGCAGGCGGAATATAACAGTTAATGATGATTAAATAATTAGATTGCAGTTTAACTTTTATAGCTATAATTTCGGTATCTTTAATTAATTCGCACTGAGAACAAATCAGTTCTGAAGAACAAATGGAATTTTTTGTAGCAATTAATACACCTCCACCTTTTGAAATATTATCAGGAAATAGCGTACCATATTTGTCTTTTCTAAAGACATTAAAAGATGATGAGAAAAGTTCCAAGTTATTAATTGAAGAAGTGAGCCACGTTTCTGTTAGAATAAAAATGTCAAACTCTAAAAGTGAAGAATTAGAGGAAACAGTTTTAGTTTTAGTACGCAGGCCTCGTACATTTTGATAGTAAATAGATAATTTAGAAGAGGTAGTACAAGGGTTAGCTAAAGTATGTTGATATAGATTAATATTAACTAAATTTTCTCTGACTTGGGAGGGGACGAAAGTACTTATCATGATTTTCTCTTATCCTTTGAAGTTTGATAATTCTGTTAGAAGAAATGTGGGAGGCATATGATTCAAGATCCGTTAAAGCATTATCCGGTGAAATATTAAATGTTTCATGATATCTTATAAAAATTTTACGTAGTTCATTAACATCAGTTGGCAATCCTTCTTGTTGAATAGCAATTTTTAGAGATGTATTGGTTTTGCCACCTATACATACATCATTAGGCTTATTATGAAGATAGGCTAGATAAAGTCGGACGTTTTCAAAAATTCTACTATCCCTCAGTCTAGCTAAAACATACCTACTGTTATTGTTATCTTCTAATGATTTAAGTGTAACCTTAACAACAGGTGGCAAAAGAGGGTCTAAAATGGGTGGCATTGTAGGATTAACAATGGAAGTAGTTGATTGATGGGCAGAAACTTTTTTTGAAGGAGGTAATTTATAATTTGATGAACTGTTAGAAGAAGGATTGAAATTTGAACTGTTCGATACGTGGTAATTTTTAGGTAATATTGACGGTTTGCTATTAGGACAAAATTTTGATATTTTGTCAGAGTGTTAGAAATGGATTGTTTAAATTTAGAAATTTTAGTTTTAAGAAAAGAATCACTAACATGTTTATTTAGCGAGGATTTAGAGTATTGTTTAGAGAGTATACTATTGTTAGATTTAGATTAAAATTTTATTTTATTATTAGAAGAATACTGAGTATGATTAGTTTTGTTAGTAGTCATTAAAGAATTATTATTAAAGGAATTTGTAGTATTAAAATGGTTAATCTTATTAAATGAAGGTGAAATAACTGTTGGTAGGTCGAGAAGGCTATTTATATTATTTTGATTATTGTTTACGTCAGTAGTATGATTAGATTTATTAGAATCAGTAGGAGGTGCAACTTTTGGCAAATCAAAAAGTCTGATGAAATCTTTATCAATTAAATTATTGTTAATTGTATGGTTAGAGTTACTAGCAATAGGAGGAGTAATTGTTGGTAAGTCCAGTAGACTAATTAAATCCTTGTTATTAGTAATTTTATTTGCGGTAAGATTTGTTTTATTAGTATCAATAGTGGAGTGGTTAGATAGATCAGTAAGAATTTCAGAAAAATCAGAATTTGCATCTATTAAACTTAATGGATATTTAAGGTTATCTTTAGCTTTTGGCGTAATTAATTTAACAGGTAGACTTGAACTGGAGGACCACCAGACAGTAACAGCACCAATTTTGTTCCAAACGTATGCATTATCAGGATCTGCAACAACTCCAAAGTTTTATACGGTCCAGTTAATTTAAAGCAGCGATACTTTATATTTCTTTTTTTTATCCGATTAGGAGTAACACTAAGGCATGAGACAGTGATGACTCGGAACTCTTTTTTAACAAATTGAAGCATTTGAGCAACATCAAAGGAAGATGGAGCACCTTTGATGAGAATTGATGCATTTATTAACTTCTCCTTATTAATTGAGGAAATATTAGAATTGTATAATTTAGAAAGTCTGCAATTCCATTCATCCATTCCATTCCATTTAGTACCAAATTTATGCAATATAATAGGGTCTGTTTGAATACCTATTTCACGTGTATCCGGAATACAATGAGTTCCAATTTCACATGTTTTCGGAATATTTTGTATTTCTCCATGAAGTATTTCCGGAGCCCCTTGCGTCTTCAAGTTTTTGTGTTCACCAAGTACATCTAACAAAAATATATTTGAGGAGTTATGTAAGGACTCCATCTTCTTTACAAAAGAGTCATACTGAGATGTCAGCAATTTCTTAACCGAAGACAGGTCACTAGACATATTTCGGTGACTGGGACCCGCTTCGAAAATATCTCTAATCTTGTTCTCAAAACTTTGGAAATGACTAGGAAGAGTTGAGAGAAGATCACTTTTGATTTTATTAATTGTGATCGAGATATCAAACTGTATTTTGTGCAAACAATAAAAGTTCGATTAGTAATTTTTGGAAACGTTTACGTAGATTCATTGAAAGTAAATCTATGGGATAATAATTTAATTTTTTAGGAGTCTAGGTATCATATTATAAAATTAATTGAAAAGGTATTATTTTGTGTGAACATTAAAATATTTAATTAGCAGGAATTTTGTATATGGGAAAATAATTATGTTTTTATGATAATATTGCAAATGCTAAATTTGCAGGAACGTGTAGATTTACTGAAGGTAAATGAGATAATAATTATTTACTTTTTGAAGAATATAGGTGTCGTATGAACATAATAAGAATTTTGTCTATGGGAAAATAATAACATTTCTGAAACGAGGAAGAGTGCAGTAGAGTAAGCTATATGAACTCTGGGATACCCGTATGAACGTAATATATCCTGTTTCTATAAAACTTGGTCATCTTTTAAAAACATTCAGATGTTTTAGTACCGAACTACAGAGATATATTTATGTAAATTGTGAAGTTGTATGACAACTACCCGAATCTATTGCTCCTAGCTTCATTAAGTTCCAACAAATGCAAGAAGCCTGAATCGGCTGCTTTAGACCAATCAAATTTTACAAAAGTTTTTGGCATGCAAATCGACACTTTTTCACTAAATTTCAGATAGCTAGCTTCAATATACACTGAGTTATTTTCAATTAAAAAGAGAAGTTGTATGGCAACTACCCGAACCTGTCATATCATCACAACCAAATTTTACAGCAGTTATTGCCATAAAACTGGATCATCATTTGCAAAATTTCAGATACCTAGATTGAATAGACAGTGGGTTATTTCCATTTAAAGAAAGAAGTTGTATGGCAGCTACTAGAAACCGGCCGCCGAAAATGCTGGAGTTAAATAACAAAACTAACAATTTTGCAAAACTGACGTATACAAAATGTCAACCTCCTAGCTCCTTTATTTTTTCAGTTATCGTGCGGACGGACATTAAGTTATTTTCATTTTAAAAGAGAGTGTATGGCAGCTACCCGAACCCGTCGCACCACCACAATTAAATTTTGCAGAAGTTGTTGCCATAAAACTTGATCATTATTCGCAAAATTTCAGATACCTAGATTGAATAGACACTGGGTTATTTCCATTTAAAGAAAGAAGTTTTATGGCAGCTACTCGAACCCGGCGGCCGAAAATGCTGGAGTTAAATAGCAAAACTAACAATTTTGCAAAAGTGACGTAAAAAAAATTTCAGCTTCCTAGATCCTTTATTTTTTGAGTTATCGTGCGGACGGGTACTGAGTTATTTTCATTTAATAAGAGAAGTTGTATGGCAGCTACCCGAAACTGTTGCACCAGCACAACCAAATTTTGCAGAAGTTGTTGCCATAAAACTTGTTCATATATATTAAAATTGCTCCTCCGTTTGTAACACCTCGAAATAAGCTAGCTAGATATACCTTCAAAGATATGGATCGTATCAGAATCAAATTCTAAGTCGATTAAGTTTTGTTCGTCCGTCCGTCCGCCAGCAAGATAACTCAAAAACTAAGAAAGCTAGAGTCTTGAAATTAACACAAAATATTCTTACAACAATTTGTAGGTTCCCTATTTTTTTTTGGTTGAGATCTGACCGAAACTTCGGCTAGCTCTCAAACATCTAATTTTTAGATCCCCACATTTTTTTTGAAACAGAGCCATGCAATTTTAACTGCTGATAGATATAATAAAAAATTTTTTCTGTAGCCCCACCCTTTACGGAGCTACAGCTCCCCAAAATTCGATAAAGCCCTATATTTAAATTGTTATAATCAAGTTGTATAATGTGTATCTTCAATTTGAAAAAGCCAAACAACTACTGCTTTTATTAGCTTTAAAAATATATATATATACAGTAAATATATTCGTGTGCTTAATGCTTAATTTTAATGCTTTGTGCCGTATGCTTAATTTACCGTTATGCGAAACTCAAATTTTGCAAAAATTTTTGACTCCTTCTATCTTCCAAACGGTTTAAATTAGAAACTTGAAATTTTGAGAGAAGTTAGGTCTTTGAAAATATGAGTTGTGATAATATGAGTATGAGTCATTTCAGAAAATATTTTTGTGTAGCCCCCCGTTTTGGAGCTGTATGGGGTCAAAAACTAAAAAATTCCTTATTTTTAAACACCTGTCCAAATTGTTTTGAAGTAATATATAAAAAAATAAAGACATTATATTTTCATTTCTATTAACAAGTTTTCTTAATAATATATGGTTACCTTAAAATTGACGAAAATGTGACTTCATTTTTCTAAATTTTTCTAACAATTTTTTTTAACGATTTTTTGCATTTTTTTTTTACGCAATAATTTGAAATTGTTGAGGATGATGCGTAGTACAAAAAAAAATTAAATAAATAAAACTATAACGGTTGCTTGAAGAATTTATATTTATATGATTTTTTTAATATATACATACTTATAAAACTCATGTTTATTTACATATCGTATATGTCATATCGATGAATGAATGATATATAATACATATGTATAGCATAAATTATTATACATTTGCCGCTTAGTACTAAATGGTACTATAGCATATTTGGAAACGTTTTGGATTATGTGGAAGGTTGGAATCTGCTTTTGAAGAATGTGTAAACATATAGTTATAGTTTGAATATACGTACAACCCATTGTTCTAGAAATTATAAAATTGACCCAAATTATATTACGAGCAGAGTGACAGGCTATGAACATACTAACGGTACGTACGGGTATCTAAGAGTTGACAAAGGCAACTGTATTCTTCCTCGTTTTTATTTGGTATTGGTTCAATGTGAATTCAAGAAAGCGGTCTTGCACTATATTCTGGAATTAGTAATATAATAACAATTTGTTCCAAATAAAGTTTTACAGTAATTTTAATATCTTGAATGCTTTCAAAATTAGAAGGAATATTTAGTTCTTTTTTGCCAAAATGTTTTTCAATAGTATGCCTAATTTACTTGTCAGTATTATTTGTTCTATATCGACAACTTGAGTTTTCAGTAGATCTATATCATAATTGGTTTGATACATATATTGTATATATTTTATTTCGTCTTCTATTGCCAAAATTTCGTTATTGATTTGCATAAAAAGAAATTGTATTTTGTTCAATTTTAATTTGCTTTGTAGTATTATTGATTTGATCAGAAATTTCATTGTTAATTGGTATTTGTTTATTATTCTCGTTAATGAGGGATATGGAGTTCTTAGATAAAGCACTCTCAGCATTAGTCAGCATTAGTCCACACTCTCTTCAGAGAATAATAACACAACACAAACTGCTGAGACTAATTCTACTAATTCTACTCCGCCTATTTCATCTCTCAATTCAATAACTGCTGAGTATAAAAACAAAGTAGTCACTATGGAATTACTGTATCAAGAATTGGTAAATATAAAAGATATTAAAGATATAAAACAAAAAGAAAAAAATAATGCAATTGAAATTGTTGGTATTCCAAATCTCAATAATAATAACGCATTACTTACGGCAAAGAAAGTTTTTTCTGATTGTTTGCAATTAAGCATTGATGTGAATGAAATCAAAAATTGTTATGTTAAACATTAGAAGCTTAAGGCAAAATTTCAACCATCTTATTTCTGAACTTGAAGTTTTTAAATCACTACCAGTCTTTTTATTTGTCTCGGAAATATATACGATTATGAAATTTTGGATTATCATATTCCAGGGTATGACTTTTACGCGTGTACAAATGGTAATTATGTTTCAGGTGGTGTTGGTTGTTTTGTAAAAAATGTTTATGAGTGTGTAGTTGTTAACTATAATCTTAAGAGTGCTGATATTTTAAAAATTTCGTGTACAGTCAATGATGTTAATTTTACCTTTTTATGTATTTATAGGTTTCATAAACACAATTTTAGTGTATTCCTTAATGAATTCTCAAATATGCGAGATAATGAAAATGTAAAAAAATCTTTTCGTGGTAGGAGACAAAAATTTAGATATATTAAAGCTAAATGATGATGTAACAAATCTTTTAACATTGCTAGCAACCCATGGTCTATTTTCTACCTAGTCTAATATTACTGATCACTGTATGACTTTCATAGTCTAATATTACTGATCACTGTATGACACGTTTAATTACTAAAAAATTGAGTGAAGTTAAACATAATAAAAACAGTAACGACAAACAACTAAAAAAAATTGGTTATGCAAAACTGAATTTAAGTTTACAGTATGAGTTCTGGGAAGAAGTTCTAGTAGAAAATGATATTTCTAAAGCTTATACCATTTTAGTGAAACTTTGCAGGAACATATTTGTAGGTGTAGTACAACTCTTACTGTGCACAGCAAATACAAGAGGTTAAAACCGTGGATTGATAATAAGTTAATAAATGAAATAAATTTAAAAAATAAGTTAGGTAAAAAATGCAGTAGGTCTCCACATAGTCATAATCTTCGGAAAAAATATAAAAAAATTAGCAAAAAATTAAAAACTAATATTAACTTACAAAGAAACAATTTTTATAAGAATGAATTTGTAAAAAATTTAGGTAATCTTAAAGGTGAGTGGCAGGTGATAAACAGTATTTTAAGTAAACCAAAAAATAAAAATAATATTGTTGTAGTGAAAAATGATGATATAAGGATAAACTAGAAGTTGCTATTTTATTTAATGATTATTTTATTGATATTACTGAAAACTTGATTCCACAAGCCAACTCTTATAGTTGCAATTGTAATTCTATTTCTTTAGAACAATATAGTAGTAATACTAGTTTTAGTTTAGAATCAATTTTTTTCTCTCGAAATTATTAAAGCAATAAAACTACTAAAAAATTCGTATTCCTGCGGGCACAATGGTCTATCAAATATTGTCTTAAAAAAAATACATTTAATGGTCTGTGATATTCTAGCGCATATTTTCAACAGGAGCATTCTTTCAGGTGTGTTTCCTGATGCTCTTAAGTGTGCAATTGTAATTCCTTTGTTCAGTAATTCCAATTGTAATTCCTTTGTTGAATCTGAATAATTACAGACCCATTTCACTTCTCCCTTCAATAGCAAAAGTTTTTGAGAAAATCGTAAAAACCAGGATTTTAGCTTTTCTACATAAAACAAAATTTTTAAGTCCGGCTCAATTTGTATTTAGAAATGGCATTTTCACAGAAGATGCGTTATTACAATTTTGTTCCAAAGTGTATGAAAATTCGGATAAAGGTAAATGTACTGCTGGAATTTTCGTAGATATTACAAAAGTCTTTGACATGGTCAACTATAAACTTTTGCTTAAGAAAATTGAAAATGCTGGTTTCAAGGGCTTTATTCTGGAATGGTTTTCCAGCTATTTGATGTCACGATGCCAAAGAGTGAAAATTGGAAGCAAACTGTCAGATACAAAGTAGATTAAACAGGAGGTACCGCAGGGTTCTGTATTAGGGCCAATCCTCTTTTTGTTATACATTAATTCTATATTTGACTATAAATGTACTACAATTGCTTTTGCGGATGATCTTGGTTGTGTGTATGGATCTGACAGTTCTCTTAATTTGGTTTGTGATATTAACCATGATTTAAATATGCTAAGAAATTGGTTCGCATACCATAGGCTAGTAATTAGTAATAAAACAAAATTCAGTTTTCCAGTCTTCCACCTAATAAACCCTTTGTAGGGCAAGTTAAATATCATGCCACCGAATGTGAAAGGCATAAATTAACTTTTGATTATTGTACATGTAGCAATTCTGTTTGTTCGTTCAACAGTAACGTGATTTGTAGTAATAATTGTTTTGACTTAGAAATTGTGGAACAGTTTAAATATTTAGTGTTACTATTGACAATAAAATGGGTTGGGCTCCTCATATAGAATTGCTTAAAAGTTATTTTCGTTCCATCCTATTTAGCTTTTTTCATTTGCAGCAATTATGTTCTTCAGAAGTTTTAAAGACCATCTATTATGGCTTATTCCAATCCAACTTGCAATATGGTATTACGTGCTGGGGAGGAGCTCATTGGTACAAGATGCAACTAATACTTATTCTACAGAAGAATGCAAGATGCAACTAATACTTATTCTACAGAACAACAAAAGTATGTAAAAAAGAACGCTTGCATCCTAGTTTTTATCTTTTCAAAGAGACTAAAATTTTTCCCGTACGTCATTTGTATTATTACAAAGTGTTAGAAATATTACTTATCAGGTCAGGGATTTTCCAGTAGTTATCGCTTGCGTAATAATAATAAGTTCTTTGTGAATATTCCAACTTTCCGTACTGTTTGTTTTCGTAGATTTTACAGTATTCTTGCATATCGCTTGTTTAACATATTACCTTGCACATAAGAAAATGTAGATTGTTTAGCAAATTGCTTAAAATTGTGAAACATTGGTTATTTGATTTTAATTTTGATCAGGTTGAAGATTTGCTTGTTGTAATGTTTTGATTGAGCTTCTATTTTGCAGAAAAAAAATTTTTTTTTTTACATTATTATATTTCATTTTGTTTCCTTTCTTTTGAAACTTTTTGTTTTTTATAATATCTTAAATGGTACACCCCACCATTTTTCAAGAATTTTGTGCTATTTTAAAGAATTAAAACATGGCATTTAAAACTATTTTATTCAAAATACAAAATGTCTTTAATCTTTTATTTTTTTATTCTTACTTAGTTTCTATTCTAATTAAGTACTTTTTTGTTTTATAAATTTTATTTTAATTACAATTGCATTTACTATAATATTGAATTATTCATTTCTTGTATTATGTATTATGTATTATTGAATTATTGATTTAACTACATATGTTATATGATTTGTTATTTAGTTTTAAGAAAGAAAAGAGATTGAAATAAAAAGAATAAATAAATAAATAAAAAAAAAAAAAAGCTTCAATTCGTTCGTTAAAAGCTTGTTCATCATTGTAATACATTGTACCAAAAAGGTATTTTAGTTCTAGTCAGAAATAAACTTCTTGTATGTCTTTTATGTGGTTTCAGATTATCTATCTTTTTTTCTACTAGATCGAAATTATGTTTAATTGTATTGCAGATAGGATTACTAAAAGGTTGTATTAGATGTATTAGTTTCTATTAGTTCAATATTTTTGCGTATTAGTGCTCTACTGCTTTTGTATTCTGTTATGTTTATGATATGTATTACCTTTTTAAAGCCTCTGATAATTTTTCTATTACCTAGATTTATTGTAATAAAACCACTGTTGTTATCAATGTTTTGTACTTCTAATTTTTGAGATAATGTTAAAAGTATGAATATTATAATTTAGACGCTGATTTTGAACATTGTGATCTGAAAAGAAGTGTTTAGAAGTAGAAGTTTTTTTATTATTTTTTTATTATTATTAATTTGTAGTTTCATTTCGATTTCGATTTCGTTTTTTCTTTTTAATTTTTATTATTTTTGGTTTGGCCGATTTTTATCTTGAAATCTCTTTTTGGGTTTGACGTGAGAATAATAATACTTTAGACCAGTATCTTTGTTAATTATATGGTTTTCATACAATATTTCTATTTCCATTTTTCTGAATTTCGAGTGTTTTTTCGAGTGTTTGGCCACTAGAAGAAAAATGTTTGAAAAATATTTTTTGTAAGGTTTCAAAAATATCGGAATCTTCAAAATAAACTGCGTAGATAGTAATGGCTGTTTGTTCATCAATATCTTCAGCGTGGATTACTTTTGTACATTTATTAAATAGTTTTAACTTCCTAATTCTAAGAGAACCTGAATTTGTTTTATATATTGAAATTTAAGTATTAAATACATTTAAATACGATTTACTAATTGGTATGCCATTATTTTCAATAAGTTCATTTGTCTCATTATTTTCGGACATTTGCTGTTCATTAAGCTTTATTTCTACAAGCGATAAAGCATCAGCGTTACTGTTTTGAACGCCTTTTTTATATTTCATTTCATAGTCAAACGCTGAAAGCTTGACACGCCAACGAACTAGTTTTGAGTTAGGTTCTTTTATGGAGAAGAAACATTCGAGTGGCTTTTGGTCAGTCTCAATTACGAATTTTCGTCCTAAAATGTAAGGGCGAAAGTACTTTGTGGCCAATACTATTCCTTCCCTATTGTACTGTAGTCGGTAAGAGTACGACCGCGTAACACATGGGGCGTCCGTCTTGAGATAGTTCTGCACCAAGAGCGAATTGGTTTGCGTCAATCGTTAAGATAAAAGTTTTGTTAAATTCGGGATAAATACGGATTGGTTCATTTATAAGTAGTCTTTTGAGAATTTCGAAACTTTGAACATATTTAGGATTATCAATTTTTAGTTTTAAGTTTTTCTTTACGTATTTTGTCATTGCTTTAGCGAACTTGGAATAGTGCATAATAAATTTCCTGTGGTATCCTGATAGTCCGACAAATTGTTTACACAATGTAACCAAGAAACTCAGTTTCTTTTTTTATAAACTCTGATATATCTAATTGAATCATTAATTTAGCTTCTTCAAGCGTTTTTTTAAATTTTTTTTCAGCGAATCTATGTGTTCTTCAATAGATGCTGAGAAGATGATGATGTGATCTAAATACACCAAACAGATTTATTTCATTAACCGTTGTTAGGTGGTTAGTAGTGCTGTTTCAAGTCCAAAAGTATTCGAATAAATTCATAATGTCTATTCTCGACACTGAACACGGTTTTATGAATGTCGCGTTCATCAATTTCTATTTGGTAAAACCCTTTAGCAAGGTCCAACGTGGCAAAATCATCTTCCAAATTTACTTAGAATGTCATCTATATTTGGTATAGGGTGCCTATCGTCCAAAGTAATTTCGTTTAGTTTCCTGTAGTCCATAAAGAGTCTCCATTTCTGTGTCCCACTAGCGTCCTCCTTCTTTGGGACGATCCAGACAGGAGCAGAATATGGGGAGTTACTAGGCCTAATAGTTCCCTTGTCCAACATCTCGTTAATTTGCCTTTGTACTTCCACTTTGTGAATTTGAGGGTATCTATAAGACTTAGTGAATATTGGAAGGTCATTGATAGTACGAATACAATCTTTGATAGTGTTTGTGAAAGATAAATCTAAGTTTTCGTTATAGAATAGATGAGAGAATTGTTTTATAACTTTTGATATAAGCATTTTTTCAAAGTTAGATAAATATTCATTACGAATTTCGTTTAAGACATCAAATTGTATTGTTATCAGTTTCAGAAACTATATTAAAGTTGGTTTACAATTTCAGTTTGAAATGGTGAAAAGGATATAGATTTATTTCCACTATTAAGTATATTTACAACGGTTGTATAGTTCTGTACTTCATATATTCCCTCTTGAACTGTGATTTCGCCATCTGAGGACTTCCTTTCCTGCAGATAAGCGACAATATCTTTTTGAAGTACTGGTACAGTTAATTTATATTCACCTTTCTGAGTAATATTATATTTTGTTTCTTTATTTTTATTTTTAAAATGTATTTGGATTTCATTATAAAATGTAGTTAAAAGTTATTGACCTAAGTCGATTTTAGTTTTTAACGGCACTAATATATTATTGCCTATTAGTCCGTCACAATTGTCATGAAAAGGAAAGGCATGTATTTCAACCTTCTTTGTCGAGTCTTCCAATTCTCTAAAAAGAGGTATAACTGCTTTATGAGTTATTTTTACATATTGATTTATAGTTTTAATATTTATGGGGTTTTGAAGTTCTGTTAAATATATTGGTTTATTTCCATTGGTTCAGATTCTGAAATTTGATTATTTCTGTTGTAATTCTTTGTAAAATTACTATTATTTACAAATGGGTTGTTCATTTGTGGGTAGTTGTTACTATTATTGGGATTATAATATTTTGAATTTCGATTTTGAGAAGAATTCCATTGGTGATTCCTATTGTTATTAATAATGTTATTTTGATTGCTTCTATTGAAATTGTTATTATTATTTTGGTTATTCCTATTAAAATTGTTATTATTTTAGCTGTTCCTAATGAAGTTGTTATTATGAAGCTTTGTGTTATTAAAGTTTCTAGAATTCATATAGTAGCGTTATTATTGATACGATTATAATTGTAATTGGTTTTGGTGATTGGGTCACCAGAAAAGTTTTTATTTTTATTAATAGAATTAAATGTCTTTTGACCACTAAAGTTATTAAAGTTAATATATGCATAGCATGCTTCATGTAAAATGTCAATAGTAGATTTAAGTGTTTTAGGGATACGACAATATAGAATTGAACGTATTGGTTCAAGCATTTTGTTCTTAAAAATAGTTAGAGCAGATTTTTATTATTAGTAATTGTTTGTTCAGCAACCAGTTGGCTCCTAATTCTAGGTTAACTTTTATATTTAATCTTCTTAAGATATTTTCGATTTCATTGTAGAAATCAACGGAATTTGTCTTAAAGGTGATTGCTCCTAGTTGGTCAAAAAGTTATTCAAGACCTGCACCGATCGCTAAAGTTTTTAATAAGAGCGTCTTTTATTTCAGTCCATTTCTTAATGTGGTTGTTTATTTCCCCTACTTCTCTCGCTTTTCCTTTAACTTTTGACTTAATGAATTCTGAAAATATACTCTGGCTTATGTCGTCATATTTTCCTAATAAAGGACTTACTTTATCAACTAAATCTGTGAAGTTTTGTAGTTCTTTAAAGTTTCCAGAAAAGTCGGGTAATTTATCAAGATGTTTTAAAGGGCAATAGTAAGAATTAATTGTGTTTCAGTATTTTTATTTTTATTGTATTAAATTACTTAAATTTGACTAAATAATTTTTATTTTTACAAAGAAAACTATTACTAATTTTGTATGTTGTAAGAACGCTTTATAATTGGTTTTTTTAGAAACTTAATCTAATTGTTACTTTTTGTTAATTATATAGTTTTAATATTCTAAAATTTTTAAATTATTGCCTAAGTTAATAAAATTTTAAAGTTGTTTTTGATTATATAAGTTGATCAGCTTCAGAATAAAACAGGAACTAAACAGCATCTAGATGTACAGGATAACAGGAACTAAGCAGCAACTTGATTAGCAACTTGATTGAGTTTCAGTAATATTTATTTTTATTATATTAAATTACTTAAATTTGACTATATAATTTTCACTTTCACAAAGAAAGCTATCACTAATTTTATGTTGTAAGAACGCTTTATAATTAGTTTTTTTAGAAACTTAATCTAATTGTTACTTTTTGTTAATTATATAGTTTTAATATTCTAAAATTTTTAAATTATTGCTAACGCTAATAAAATTTTAAAGTTGTTTTTGATGATATAAGTTGATCAGCTTCGGGATAAAACAGGAATTAAACATCATCTAGATGTACAGGATAACAGAAACTCAGCAGCAACTTGATGTACATGATAACAGGAACTAAGCAGCAACTTGATTAGCAAACATAGCGAACAGTTTCTTTAATTTTATTAATTAATAATTTTTAAATATATATATATTTTCTCTTTAGCACATTTTCTTTTTAGCACAGAAATCCACTAAAACGTATAGGACTCACTCGCAATTTTTTGGAAAATGCTTTGGAGAAGTCAAATACGATTAGTTTCGAAGATCTCAATAGGAGTTTTTGGGTAGACGGATTAGTGCAAACAATTAATGCTACTTTAGCTTTGTCTGAAGACCTTTTTAAAGAGTATCCGGAGTTGAATTTTTTTTAACGTATAAAATCAACCAAGATCCATTAGAAAATTTATTTTCCGCAATTAGAAATAAAGGTGGATTTAATAAAAACCCTTCTCTTTATAATCTAATACACTTGCTAAAATTATGTGCCATAAAATATCATATTTTTCAAATAATTCAAATTGTCAGCCTGATAATGATGTTTTCTCACTCGAAAGTATTGTTGAAACAAGTCCGAGTTTTGAATCGAATGATGATATCAATTTTAACGAAAAAACTACAAAACGAAAAGAAAATGTAGAGGAAGAAAATAATAGTCCAGAAAAAGATGAAGAAATGCCAGAATACAATATTATTAAAGATGATATTTTAATTGCAGAAGAACTTTCACTTAGATATTTCGCAGGGTTTGTGCTTTTTAGAATACTCCCTCAAATTAACTGTGTGAATTGTGAAGATATTATGAGAAAAACGGGTGAAACAATATCGTTACAAAGGACATCTGAAAGATTTATATTCCACAAAAATTATTCAAAACAGACTGACTTTGGAAAAATGATAGCGCCCACAAACTATTTTTTTGAAATTTGTTCTTACCATTTAAATATTTTCAAAGCATTTACAAACAAAACACCTGAAATTGAAGGTATTAAGAAAAATATCGTAGAATTATGTATTATAAAAACATGCGCTTGTAACAAATTTTCTGATTGGTTTATAAAAAATAACCAGTGCTATTACCATCATTTAAAAATTCTAGACTATTTCATACTGGTATTGTTGCGAAAGTTTTGTGTTTGGGAATCTGAAAAAATATCAAGAGTTAGCTCTCGACAGTCCAAAAATTTGGCTAAACTTAATATATTAGAAAGAGGAGAAAAAAAAATTGATATCTTTGCTGTATATAAATTATATTTAAACTTTACATTATAAATATAAATATATGACAAGCATTTTTTATTTTTATTAAATATTTTTACTTTATTAAAAAGTTTAATTTCAAAATAATTATATTTAAGTTAATAAGTAATGAAATTAAAATAACATTTTTGTTTAGTTAAGTAAGTTTATAGTTATTAGTATCAATCATAATCTATTTTAAAGTATCAATAATTTCCATGTATTTCAATCTATTTTATAGTGTCAATAAAACCAATCTTATTCTTTAAATTAATTTAAATTTATTTATTCTGAAAAATTATTAGAATTTAAAGTAGGTTTACTATTATATTTTCTCATACATACAAATAAGATTACGTGTATGTAAATCTACTATTAGTTATCCTGTATCAGTGTTATGGTCTTTTTAGCACATTTTTAAAAACACCTGTACAAATTTTTAAAGGTAAGATGCAAAAAATAAAGTTCAAACACTTTACATTAACATGTGTAAAATACTTTACTTAGTTAAGATGGGTTTCCTTCAAATTGAGGTAAGGGTTTTATGATTTAACATTTTTATTTATAGAAAACATTCTAAGAAAAATTTTAAATTGAAATAAATAAATTTGAAAATGCTTTTCAGTCAAATTCTATTTGGCTTTTCAAATCTAATACCTGTTAACATATTATGGATTTCAAATTATATGTATGTATATTGCAATAAAATATATATGTACATTGAAAATATAAATACATATTAAATAGTAAACGATGTATTAAAATAAAATACACCAAGAACAAAAATTAATAGTTTTGTTTTGTTCTGTTTTTATATTACTCTATTTATTTCTTATTATTTATTCTATATTTGCATTGGCATGCATTAGTGGATGTGAATGAATATATATGTGTATATAAATATATAAACAAAAATATTAAATAGCATGCCGCTATGACCATAGAAAAAATTAAAAGCTTTCTACGAGTGGAGGCAAGTCAAAAGATCTCTTAATAAAATGTTATCGCAAATTTTTACTTGAGGTGTCTCTTCTATATGTAATTTATTATTCTATGACTAAATGTAGGTATACAATTTGTTAAATTTGACTTATAAAATATTCATTACATTTTCTTTAAAAATTATTTAAGCAATTTAAATCTTCCAAATAATTAGGCACACAGTTGTAATTCTTAAACGCTAAGTTGTATATGGTATCTTGCCTATTGAACCTGATTCTTGACGAGACCAACCTAATATTATCAGCACTCCTTGTACCAAAACTGTGATAACACTTGTAGAACCAGTGCTGGACGTTCGTATTGATGTTTCTAATCATTAGATGAGTTTGAGTTGCCTATTTATTTTTAATGAGTAAGTCAATGGGAAGAATGTTAAGTTTCGTATGTTTTTCTTTAGTGGAAGTTCTCGAATTGTAACAATACAGTTTTTAAAAAGCCTTGTTTTGTAGCTTTTGTAATAAATTGATGTTCTTGTCAAATGTGTTTCCCTATATTTGTATCGAGTACATAACAGAACTGTGAAACATACTATAACATACATACTTCATATTGAAAGGAACTCTTCTATTAATAGTTCGAAAGATCCCAGCAACCTTTCTTCCTTTTTTAACTTGTTCGTCGATTTGGTTGCTCCAATTCAATTTGTCGTCAACAATAATCCCCAAATATTTGTAACTGTCAGCTTTAACAGTAAAACAGTTGCTGTATACATTTCTGTATACATCTTTTTTCCATCTCCTTGTATTTTATCATTATACACTATATCCATGGTAATTCACTTATTAAACTTTTTTTTAAAAAGATTCAAAATTTAATCTTCAGATACGTTTTTTATTTAATTAAAACAATTTAGTTCTTTTGGTGCGGTCTTAAAACTGATTTTTTATTTTGTATGTTGAGTTATTTTTATTAAAAATTTTAGAATTACTTAATGTTAAGATTAGCATTTCTTAATTTAAAAACAATAATATTAATTATGAAATGTTTAGCAAATATCAATGTATATCTATTTAAAATTTATTAATGGAACATTAATTAACAGAAATGCTAAATTGCATTTCCTCTTATTTTTTGACTAAAATACTTTATTTATAAAAGGTGAATGACCTAATAATTGATATTTAGGGTTAACATTATTAATGTTAACATTACATAACATAATGTAAATGTTATGTTCATATATGTAACTTGCGTTATGATGAATAGTATTAGTGAAAAGATTATGTCATCATGAGCAAGGTTAACCACCATTTTATCATATGTATTTAAAAATGTAAGATCTAACCACTTATTATTACTATTAGGATAGCTAATAATTTGTTGTAAAACATTAACATAGAACTCACTAATGAGGCCGAAGTCAATTTAATCCTGAAAGTTAATTAGCAATAAATTATTATCAGATTCATCGACAATGAAAGAAAGAGAAGGAAGATTAAATTATCCGAAAATAAAAATTGAGTCATCCTCATGCATATCGAAATAATACTGCGATAAACAGTACAAAATTCAGAATATGAGGAATTGTCTGAATAAATGTTACACTAGATAAGCTATTATTTACCGCAAGAATTATACCATCCCTTCCTCGATAACAATTTACATAATGATACTCATGATCTTTTCTATAAATGGACCAATTACCATCGAGAATTTATTCTTATTGAGCGAATCGAGCCCTGTTTCAGGTATAACTAGTATATTGAAATTCGAGTTCGGTCGAAATAATTTTTTATAATTCCCGCGAGATTGATACAAATGATTGTGGTAGTTACTATAACAATGACAAAGATCCTCTTCGACTTCTTTATCATTGTAACCTATATTTTCGTGATCTCTGATATCAAGACTATATAAATCTTTATAGTTAGATGGCAGGACATCATTGTGAATAAGAACTGTTAAGTGAGTCGTAGCTTTTCGTCAATGACGCAATTATACGAATCATTATGTAAATCTGACTCATGGCGCAGATTTAAATCTGTTAATCTGACTCATGGCGCAATGGATAAGTCGCCAACATTTCAATCGAAGGGTCTTGGGTTCAAACCCAAACCCCGTTCATTATTGTTATCAAATAATAACAATAATAATAATAATAGTAATAGTAATAATAACAATAATTATAATTATAATAGCTGCTACAGTGGAGCCATCTTTGGTTATATCACGCAAGTACGGTGTTATATACTACTGCACGTTGTAATCCACTGATGGCGCTGACTCTGTGGTAAAATAATAATAAGAATAAAAATAATAATAGTGATAATAATAATAATAATAATAATAATAATAATAAAAGTAATAGTAATAATAACAATAATTATAATAATAATAATAATAGCTACTACAGTGGAGTTATCTTTAGTTATATCACGCAAGTACGGTGTTATATACTACTGCACGTTGTAATCCACTGATGGCGCTGACTCTGTGGTAAAATAATAATAAGAATAAAAATAATAATAGTGATAATAATAATAATAATAATAATAATAATAATAATAATAAAAGTAATAGTAATAATAACAATAATTATAATAATAATAATAATAGCTACTACAGTGGAGTTATCTTTAGTTATATCATGCAAGTAAGGTGTTATATACTGCTGCACGTTGTAATCCACTGATGGCGCTAACTCTGTAGTAAAATAATAATAATATAATAATAACCGCTACAGTGACAGTGGGGGTTGTCTTCAATAGTTAGCTCATGTAGTTACTATATACTACTACCACATGTTGTAACTGTTGTGATGGCTTTTTTTTTTTTTTTTTTTCTTTATTTATATATAAATGAAATCTACATGATTTGAATGTAAATGACAATAAATTTTTTTTTTTTTTTTATTTATATAAATCAAGGACCTTAGCTGTATGGTCTTATAAATTTTATAATATCAATTAATTAATGATTTAACAAACAAGAAAAGAGATTACATCTATTAATACTATAGTTTCCATTAATTCACACTTCTTTTTTTTTCTTTTTTTTTTTTTTTTTAATCTTATTTGGTGTTTTTAGTTTATTTCTTAGTTAGTGTTTTAGTTTGTTTATTAGTGTAATTAGTATATTTATTATTATTATTATTTTTTTTCTATTTCTACTAGTCTTTTTTATAATGTTATATGCTAAATAAGGTTGATTTTATTTTTTGTTTAAATAAATTAAGGTTAGAAATTTACTTCAGGTGTTCTGGCAGTTCATTATAGGCTTTAAGACAGTTATACAAGCAATTATTTTTTTGATGTGTTGTTCTAAACAGAGAAAGGTAGAAGTTAGATCTATTCCTAGTATTATGGTTATGTATGTCTAGGTTCCTATTTAGAATGAAGTTATGTTTTAGTTGGTTGTGAATGATTTTAAACGCAGTTTTATAGAGTTCAAATAATATAATATTTTTTAAGCTTAGATATTCATCATTGTATATAGAATCAGATGGGTGTAACATGGGCAGCCCTTGGGCAAACTTGATACATTTTTTATTATGCATCATATCTAATTTGTTTAGATAATTTTGTGGAGCTCTACTCCAAATGGGTAAAAGGTAGGAAATGTGAGATTTTATATATGATGCATATATTGTGTATATTGAATGATCAGAAAGGAATTTTCGTAGTCTCCTCATTAAGAATATGTATGGATATATATTTTTAATTACTTTTTCTATATGTGAACTCCAATTTGATTTGCTGTCAAGTATTAGACCTAGATAGTTGAAGTTTCTGACAAATTCTACATTCAGATTATTATACTGCAGTGAGTTTATAGAGCTATGTGTCTTATTTTCAAACAACAATATTTTAGTTTTTTTTAAATTTAATAAAAGCCGATGCTTGGTTAGCCATTCCTCAATTAACAGTAAATCATGTTGTATAAATGCATACATATTCGCCTCAGAGTCCTCGGCATATTTAATTACGGCATCTTCCGCGAATAACTGGATACAACCCTTTAACTTCAGGTGAGAGATATCATCAATATATAATTTAAATAGTAATGGACCTAGTATCGATCCTTGCGGAACCCCTTTTGATATTGTTTTTTCAATACTAAAGCTATTGTTTATTCTAACTTTTTGTTTACGGTCTTGAAGATATGTTTTGAAAAAATTTAACTAACCCGATGTGAAATTTAATTTCTTTAATTTTGATAGAAGAATATCGTGGTCAACGCAATCAAAGGCTTTTTTTATATCAAGGAATACACAACTAACGAATTTACCATTATCAATATTTTTTTTGAGATAAAGTCATTTAAAAAGAGACAGGCAGCTGTAGTATTTGATTTTTCTTCAAAACCCAACTGTTTTTCACTTAGTATAGGATTATTTTTAATAAAAATGTTAAATCTATTTTGAATGATTTTTTCAAAAATTTTTGACAAGCCAGATAATACAGAGATTGGACGATAATTCGAACAGTCGGTTGCTAATCCACCTTTGTACACGGGTGTAATGATATCTGTTTTTAATGAATTTGCATAAGTATTAGATTGAAGTGCATTATTAATAAGAGTGACTAAAGCAGGAGCTAAAATCGTTTTATTAATTTGGTTGAAATGTTATCGTATCCCGTGGCAGCTGACGAATTCAGAGATTGAATAATTTTAGATATTTCTTCTAAATTAGTAAGATAGAGGTCGAAATTTGTATAGATATTTCTTCTGAATTTGTTTATATAATTAAGATCAATGCTATCAATTGGAATATTTATTTCCTTTGTAATATTTTAAAAATACTCGTTAAAGGCGGTGGCAATATCATTTTCGCGTTCTAGTATCATGGAGTTGTGATGTATTATTTTTATTGTTTGTTTTACATTAACAATATTGGAATTAAACATAATATGTTTATAGCAATCCCAAAGCTTCTTACTATTATTGGAGTTGTTAATAATTAAATTAGAAAAATATTTTTTTTTTGCCTCGATTAATAAAGTTTTAACTAAAAGTTTGTGTTTTTTGTATAATATTTCCGTATGGGAATCATCTGGGTATTTTTTTTTAAATTTAAACAGTGAATCTCTTATTTTCATTTCACTTAGGATTTCTTGAGTGATCCAAGCCTTTTTTTTCTTATTTTTTTTAATTGGAGTAATTTGCGTGTTAATATTTATGATATCTTTCATTTTAAGAACCAATTCGTCAAAATTTGCGAAGAGTGGTAGGTCATTCCAAAAGTTATTCGCACTTATACTTTCATAATTTAGAATAGTTTTAAAAGAATTGTTTATCTCTGTTATTGGGTTTTGATTAATGCTTATGAAAAGCATTTGATGGTCAGATAAGCACGAATCTAAAACATGAAACCAGTATTTACTTTGAATAATATCACTAATGAAATGATCGATAATGGTTTTTGAATTCCTACCAAATCTAGTAGCAAATTCTTGATCAACCTTATTACAAATTAGGAACCCGTTGCTTAATAGAGTGTTTGAATATAGATTTATCTCCGATTTTTCTGCATTTAGTAAATTTAAATTAATATCGCCTAGAATTAGACTTTTTTTGAATTGCGATGTTATATAATCTATCTTATCAATAAAACAATCGATAGAAGTTTCATGTGCCCTGTATATACCAAAGATATTAGTGTTCTGTTTTGGTAGTTTAACTCCCAGAATATTACTTTTTTGAAATTCTTCGCCGTATATTTGGTAACTATTTATATCATTTCTCACATAAATCGCAACCCCTCCAAAAGAGTTGCCCCTATTGGCAAAATAAGCATTATACCCTTCAATATTGTAGAATTTATTTTCTGTGATATGCAACCAAATTTCAGTAAGTACAATTACATGAATTTGGTTTTTAAAGTTGTTATTTATCAAAGCCTCTACACTATATAATTTATTTCTTAAGCTTTGAATATTTAAATAAGCTATGTTAAAATTATTTTTGTACATTTGGTTTTCTTTACTAATATCAAAATGGGTAGACTAATCTATGTTTAATAAATGTTTTACATTTGCTATATCATAGACCATTTTTTAAAACATAACATAGAATGTTGGAATTTAGTAAATACACAAACCATAATATAACAATTATTACAGCTAAATAATCGCATTACAAGAGTAATTATTGAATAATTACTGAATTGAATTGAATCGAAATCAATAAAAAAAATACTTAGATTAAGAAATAACCCAATTTGTTGTTGATTGTTGAAAAATAATAAAAAAATCAAAAGTACAAAATTAAAAAGAAAAAAAAAAACAATCATTGAATAATTGTTGAAAAAATAAAACAATAATAATTTTTTGACACATGATTTGACACATGATTATAAAAATTATAATCGAAAAATGAAAAAAGTAAATAAAAAATAAATCATAAAAAATTAATAGGTTAAGTTTATAGTGTAAATATTGTGAGGTACCAAAAAGGTAAATATTATAATATGTGTTTTGTTTTAATTTAAGTGAATTTTGAATTAATTTAAGTGAAATGTGAATAAAATATGCATAAATATAATAATTAATTATAAGAAATAAGATTAAAATGGTACCAAGTGAATTATTAATAAAATTAAAATTATAAATTAAAGTAAAAATAAAAATTACATAATTGTGAGTAGTTACTAAAGTGAAAAGTGTAGTAAATAATCTTTTACTAACTTTTTTTTAGTTAGTACAGTTAGAAAACAATATAATATTTGTATTTTAGATAATTCTACGATAATTGCGTTTTTTATTAGTAAATTAACGTAATTAATAAGTAAATTGTTAATTAAATTTCTAAGGAAACTAACTGGCTATTTAAATTGAAAATTGTTAAATTAAAGAATAAAGTATTTTTGGTAGTTAAAACTAAATAAATATAATAATTGAAATTGTATAAAAAATAATGTATTATTTTAGTATGCTTCTCCCTACTCCCTAGGCAATATGCTGCGTTCGAAGGTAAGGGTTTCATCCCATTATATTGGCTAAAAGGGGAGGTGGGTTTAGCCAGTAAGAATCTGACACCACCAAAGCGGATATTCTTGGTGTCTTTGGAAGATTCCCACCTCCCTTAGGAAAAAAAAAATAAGGAAGGAAAAGTCTCACGTTATAAGGAATTCTGTCATCTCCGAATCTAGGCAATGCGTATTTACAATCATCAGTTAGTGTTTGCTTTGTCATTCGAACGATTGGAGATATGAGTCGATCTTGTGATAGTAATAGTTTATTTTTAAGGTTATTATTATTATTATTATTTATATTATTATTTATATTATTGTTATTATATATATTATTGTTATTATTTATATTATTATTATTATTATTTGTACTATTAATATTATTTATAATATTATTATTATTATTATTTATATTATTATTATTATTTATATTATTATTATTTTATTATTATTCATATTATTATTATTTATATTATTATTATTATTATTTATGTTATTATTATTATAATGTATATTATTATTGTTATTTATATTATTATTATTTATGTTATTATAATTTATATTATTATTATTATTATTTATATTATTATTAATCATTATTATTATTTATAATATTATTATTATTATTTATATTGTTATTATATAATTATTATTGATATTATTTATACTATTATTGTATATATAATTATTATCATTATTATGATTTATATTATTATTATTATTTATATTATTATTATTATTTATAATATTATTATTATTTATATTACTATTATTATTATTATTATAATTTATATTATTATTATTGTTATTATTTATGTTATTATTATTGTTATTATTTATGTTATTATTATTATTTATATTATTATTATTATAAATATTATTATTTATATTATTATTATTTATATTATTATTATTTACATTATTATTATTATTATTTATATTACAATTATTATTATTATTATAAATATTATTATTTATATTATTATTATTATTATTATTATTATTTTTTATATTATTATTATTATTTATATTATTATTATTATTTATATTATTTATATTATTATTATTATTATTTTTTATTATTATTATTATTATTATTATAATTTATATTATTATTATTTATATTATTATTAATCATTATTATTATTTATAACATTATTATTATTATTATTTATATTGGTATTATATAATTATTATTTATATTATTTATACTATTATTATATATATAATTATTATTATTATTATTATTATTTGTATTATTATTATTATTTATATTATTATTATTATTTATATTATTATTATTATTTGTATTACTATTATTATTATTATTATTTATATTATTATTATTGTTATTATTTATATTATTATTATTATTATTATTATTATTTATATTATTATTATTATAAATATTATTATTTACATTATTATTATTATTATTTACATTATTATTATTTATATTACAATTATTATTATTATTATAAATATTATTATTTATATTATTATTATTATTTATATTACAATTATTATGAATATTTATATTATTACTAGCAGAGTACCCGGAGTACCGTACCCGTAAAAATAATATGATATGAAATAAACATTTTACATGTGGTAATATATTACAATTAACTTAAACTAAATTTACTCTTTGGGTTGTAACAAATATTCAAAGAGAAATGTGATCATTGATTACAGTTCAATTTATTATTAGTCCTTTTATTATTAGAACTTTTTACAAAGTGAATAATTTGGTTAGTTGAAATGTAATTTTTACTTTTGACAATATCATTGCATCGCAAATTGATTTTGAAAAATTTTGATCAGTTGTTTTATTTATTTATTTTATTTACTATATCGAAAATTCATATTGATAGATTATGATCAGTTTTTTATTTATTTCAAAAGTGTTTCAAATTAATAGATTTGAAAGTGCAATACTATTTATTATATTAATTAGATCTAAAACTGTTATTATACCCTACATATTAAGTATAAGGTATATTAACTTTGGTATGGTGTTTGTAACCACCAAAAGGAAGCGAGTTAGATATGGACATATATATATATTCTGAATCAGGATCACCTCCTGAGTGAGAGATGTCCATCCGTCCGTCCGTACGCACGATAACTCGAAAAAGAATGATGCTATCTTGATGAAATTTATACTGTAGGTTAACAATGACGAAGGTAAGGCGGGGATTGTAAATGGGCAAAATCAGACATTTGTTCGAGTACCTCCCATACAACTCCCAAAACCGAACAAGCATATCTTCGAAATTAATAATGATAGTAACTTCAAATTTGATACGAGGGTGCTGTTTCTTAAATCCCTGATTTGCCTAAAATTTGAGATGAATTGGAGTGGTCATTCGGATACCTCCCATACAACTCCTAAAAGCGAACAAGCATACCTTCGAAATTAATAAAGATAAAAACTGCAAATTTGATACCAGGGTGTTCTTTCCTGTATCCCTGATTTGCCTAAAATTTCAGATGAATTGGAATGGTTGTTCGGGTATTTTCCACAGAACTCTCAAAATCGAACAAGCATATCTTCGAAATTAATAAAGATAAAAACTTGAAATTTGATATAAGAGTATGCTACCCTGTTCTGATGATGTATATAAAATTTAAGATAAATTGGGGTGGTGGTCCGGGTGCCTTCACACACTTCCCAAGACCTTACAAGCATATCTTCAAATTTAATGAAGAGAGAAACCTGAAATTTTGTACAAAGGTTGTAAAAGCATTTATTTTTTTAGCTTATATTAAATACCTAACTAGCTTTTGTTCCGGTTTGAAATGTTTTTTCTATCTTATTTCTATTATGATATTGTAGGCTTTTATTTTGGGCTATAGTTCATTTTTCCTATTTATTTTTAAAATATCTGTTGGTCTATTATAGCCAGTGACAGAATGAATCGAAGTGCTGTATTTATGAGTACTGGCAAGTAAAAGTTCTGTAAGGTCTATTGTTTCATTGTGATTTTTATTACCCTTTGCTATTTCTATAAGAGTTGAGTGGAATCTTTTAGTTTTAGGCTTAAAAGTAGCAATAATTTCTAGTATGCATGGTTTAATATCGATGACTGAATTTGAATTTAAATTTAACACTGGCTAGCTTTGAAAATTTATCTAAACAGGTGAGAAATAAAGTTCCCCCTGTAGAAAATATATCTAAATGTAGAATTTCGCCGACCTCATTAGGAATTGGGGTGCTACCAATTAGATGAGACTTAGGTCTTCGGTCGTATTTAGCCTTTTGGCATATTTTACATCCATTTGTAAATTTCCTTAGAATATCCTTTACTTCAGAGAAAAAATATTCATCGAGTATTTGTAATAGTTTTTCCTTATAAGATCTGTTTGCCTTATTATGTTCGTTTGCTACTTGTGTTGTGCTACTACAGTTCTTTTATGTTTAGGATCTCCATCAGAGATTATTATCTGATTCCGAAAACAATTAATGGGAGTTTTTACAGTATGGATTGAAAAAGTCAGTGACTCTTCGCTGTGACAAGCAGCTAGTGTTTCTATTTCCGATAGTGTGTTAATTGCCTGTCTTGACAATACATCAGGCACTACATTTTGCTTACCAGGTTTGTAGAAAAATGTTGGAGAAAATTCTTCTATAAAGGCTCTCCATCTTTTCATTTTGCTATTTGAATTTTTGTCTGAAATTGCAAAAATTAAGGGTTGATGGTCCGTGTATATTCGAATATCAGAAGCGCCATAAAGGTAATTCCTTAAATTTAAATAATTCACGTTCATTAGTTGCATAAGATTCCTCCGTTTTTGTCAAAGTTCTTGAAATGTAAGTTATTGGTTTACCATTTTGTGCCAGAACTGCTCCTAATGCTACATTAGAGGCGTCAAAAGGTTTGCTAAAATCGGGGTGTTGAAGCAATTCTCCTTTTGATGCCAAGACTTGTTTGACACTGTTAAAAGCGTGTAGCGCTTCCTTGACCTTTTACATTTTTTAAATTTTTGGTTCCAATGTTTCCATTTTCACCTCAAAGATACTTTGTAAGAGGTCTTGTTATCCGCGCATAATCGTAAATGAATCGTCTATAATATCCGGATAGACCGAGAATGGTGCGAAGGGTACGAAGATTGACTGGTTTCTTTATATTGCAAAATGTCATTTACTCATTTTAATTCTTTCATAAAGAATTTGAACTTTTTTGGAGAGACACTCATATTTGCTTCTGTTAGCATTTTTAAAATCTTTTCTACATCTTTTAAGTGCTGTTCTGCATTTTCTGAAAATATGATGATATCATCAATATAAACGTGGCAAGTTTTTCCAATCTCTTCCCTTAAAACGTCGTCTATGGTCCGTTAGAAAATATTCGGAGCGTTTTTCAAACCGAACGAAAGACGACAAAATTCGTATTCTCCGTTGTTGAACTGAATGCGGTTTTCCTTCAGTGTTTCGGAATCATTAGAATTTGGTAAAATCCACTGTTTAGGTCCAGAGTGCAAAAAAATTTCTTTTTACCCAGATTGGAAAGGATAACTGATGTCTCTGGAATTGGATACTTATCAGAAAAGGCAAATTTGTTTAATTTTTGAAAATCAATGACGAGAGGAAGGTCGTTTTTTCCTCTTTCATCCAAAGTTTTCTTTGCGACAACCCATATAGGACTATTATAAGGAGTAGGAGATGGTTGTTTGATTTTATTTTTTAATAGTTCCAGAATTTCTTTATTAACAAATTCGACGTATGCTATTGGATAAGGATATGTTTTAGTGTAAACAGGATCTTCAGTTACTCTTATTGTAGCTTTGACATTTGTGTTATAGGATAGAGATTGGTTGGGTTCTGCAAAGGCTTTTTTATTCTCTGTCATAAGTAATTTAAACTCAGGAAGTATATTAAGGGAGATTGTACTATAATCTATGCTAAGGTGAGAAACTTCTTGATATGGAAGAAATTTTAATTTTTCAACTCCATTAATATAAGATACCTCTCCTTGAGAAGTGTTTATTTTGGCATGAATGTCTTTAAGGTGGTCGTAGCCAAATATAGCGTCAAAGTTTGATAATCCTGGCAAATATAAAAATCCGAGATTTTACTTAGAAAGTTTACTTTGCATTTCTCTTTGATTTGAGAAATTCCGGTGACTGTTTTAATATTAAAAAATTTATTGACTGGCTTGATTCCTTTTAATATAGATATTAGGTATCTTTTTTATATAATTTTTAGAAGCACCTATATTTAAAAGAGCCTTCAGAGTTATTGATTCGATAAGCCTCTTCTCTATGTAGGGTAGAGAAGAGGAATTTACTCTAAAAAATTCTCTTCGTCAGAATATGTAGAATTTGCTTGTTCAAATGTTTCGGATGACTTCCAATTCGGATGACATATACTGTCTTCATGGTCAGACACGTCTAAGAAATCTATTTCTTCGGGATTTATGTTGTTAATCCTTTGAGTTTTGTGAGGGGCTAAACTTATATGAATACTATCTTTCTCGTTTTGTGGCTCGGTTATTGGGTGGGTTAGTTTGATGGAAGCTTTTAAAAATTTCGATTGTATTATTGTTTTGTTGATGAAGTATTCTTTGCCGAAGGTATGACAGTGATGGATCTACATCCATAGGAGCGGGTTTTTGAGAACCACAGTATAGAGGATTTTTTTTTGAAGTGTGGATTACTTAAATTTTGTGGTTGTGTTTGTTGTGGGATGGCTCTTCTAAAATGGAGATTGTTCGAGGTTCTACCGTTGAATTCTGCAACAGAATTTTCGAAACGATATCACCTGTTGCTTTCGAGCTCGTGTTCGATTTCTAAAGCGGATAGAAGGTCGGTAGGACTTTTTGAATAAATTACGTTACCAATGATCGGATCGAGGCTGGAAATAGAGGTGCAAAGTGCGTCTTCACGATATTTAAAAATAGGGAATTCAATTAACCTCTGGTCTGTATATTCCATCATGATTTTAGGTGTGATGATGCTTAATTGCTTCTCAACCTTATCGTAATAAGTATCGATAGAGAGCCTACTCTGCCTTAAGAGGTTAAGTTCTTGTTCAAGTATGTACGTCTGTCTGCGTAAGCGTGATCGAGCCTAGTAATGATAGCTGCTGCATTGAGTACGGCGTTATACTCGGAAAGTATTTGGTCAGCAGATCCGGTTATTTTCGTCCTAATTATTAAAAGAGCTTGAGCAAAAAGGTTTGTTTCTTTATAAATATCTTTCATATAAAGAAACAGACGTCTCCATGAGGGATATTTATTCTTTCTCCGTTAAATTCCGGTAGGTTTCGGACGTTTCAAAGGTTGAAGGTTTACATAGTGACATATCAATAGGTTCGTATTTTTGTTTCTTGAATTTTTCAGTTCTTCAATTTTTTCCTCGAATTTCTCATTATTTTGATGAAGAAGCTGCGCGATTGTAGCTTGAAATTCCGCTGAATCGGCCATTATTTAATTGTTTGGAATTTAGTTATGATTTAAATGGTCAAAAAAAAACAAATAAAAAAAACAGAATGGTTTTTAAGAACAAAAATTCAAATAAATTGATCCGTAAACCACTAGTGAAACAAAAATAGTAATAATAAAAAGAATAAAAATTAAAGGTATTGCAACTTTACACTTAAATTCAATTACCAAAATTCCCAGATGAAAATATCTCAATATTTTTATACTTCAATCAGAGAATTTAATTTTAGTTTTCTATTTTTGTCTTTTTTGCTTACTGTTTTGTTTTATGATAAACTGTTTATTTTGTTCTGTCTAATTATTATAAATTTACATCTTTATATATAAATCAAATACTAAAATCAGCATTAATTACACCTTGAATATCGTTACAAATTTAGTACAATTATTTTCCGTATTATAAACTTGAAATATTTTTATACTGACCTACATTACTTTAAATCTACATTTAAATTTTACAACAACAGTTTACATTACATACATTTGATTTAACATAAGTTAATTTACTTAATACAATATTGTATTTCATTCAAACATTTAATTTTTATGCATAAAAATGCAGCGTCAGCGAAAATCATTGCATAACGTTTAATTGTTACAGAAATTTTTATTAATTACTAAAAATGGTAAATTTTAAATCGTAACTTAAATTGACTAAAATAATTTGAACATTCCGCCCACCAAGAACCTATAAAACCGTACTTTGACTTGCTGAAGGTATAGGTTCTTCAGTAAACCTTGGCCAATGTATTGAACGTCTTAATCTTTGGCGTAATGAAAACTCTGGTTTGGAGGTTGCTGATGAATTGCACTTAAAAATCTTAGTCCAAATTTTGCTATATACAGTGATACCTATTAAAAGCAATAATATGAAAATAATGATGGAAATCAAAACGTATTCATGATGTTCAGGCTTAAATAACATCGAATTATTTAACATTTCAGTCAATTTGTTAAGTTGCTTTTCTAGAATTCTCTGGATATCGGATATATCTCCATCAAAGGTTGATGTTGGTTGACTAAGATTCAAATTTCCAACTAAAGTTCCAAGTTGTGACATATTCATTACAGGTATAACATCATTTTGAATCGAGATCCTTGACTGAACAGACGAGTGAGCCGCTACTGTATATGTTGGATGGTTCACTGCACAGCCTGGTGGTATATTTATAATTCCTTCATTTTCTAATTTGATTGGCTTTGAATACTCTCCGCATTCTAACATAACATTTTGTAATACTATTGTGACAAAAATATATTGTCCTTTTCGTTCCTGTAATGAACTTATGTACTTCTTAGTCCAACGCTCCCAAAAGGAATTTTTTAGTTGTTGTAATAATTTAGATTTCCCTCCTTGTAACCCAAGTGTTTCAGGAGCAGCATGCAAATGTTGGCCTATAAGGAAATGCCCTGGTGTAAGTGCTTCTAAATCGTTGCAATCATTACTCGAAGAGCAAAGTGGTCTAGAGTTGAAACAGGATTCTATTCTATTAAAAGAGTAACCACCTCTTCATATGTCAGGAGTTGTTCACCTAAAACTTTTTTGAGAAGCCATTTTGTTGATTTAATGCCAGCTTCCCATAGTCCACCAAAACGGAGACTTCCAGGTGGAATAAAATGCTAATTAATTTTTTCATTTGCAAGTACATCTCTTGAATTAAGATATGTTTTCTTTAGAATATTATTAGCACCAACGAAGTTTGTTCCTTGATCTGAGTAAATGTCCTTACATAATCCTCGCCTGGCAATGAAACGGGCGTATTGCTGCTAAGGATGCATCACTTGTGAGATCTGTTACTAGCTCCAAGTGTATCGTCTTTGTAGAAAAACAAACAAAAAGTGCAATATTTCGTTCCTCGTCCACGGCTAAATTTAATAAATATTGGACAACCAAAATCTAGTCCTACAGATGAAAAAGGTCTGCCAGGTGATACTCTGGTCTCCGGTAGCGATCCCATGATTTAATTTTGAATTGTAGGATTAGATCGGAAACATACCAAACACTTTCGAAGTATGCGTTTGATTACTGTGATTCCACCAATAATCCAACATATTGTAACGAGTGAATTGTTCTTGAATCGCAAACACAAAGCCGTTATTCTAATCATTCTAGTAAATGATGAATATCGGATGATCCATTCAGGTTCTGGAAGATTGACAACAGTGCTTAAAGTTACAGTTCTTACTTCTAAATTAGTATGAGCCGTCATGTCTTTTATATGTGGCCGAAAGGTTTTAGTACGACTTAGCCACTCCGGTCCTTTCCACCACAGTCGCTGTCGTCCTAATTGACTCGCACTCATGCCTCGAGATGCTATATCAGCTGGGTTATCCTTACTTTGAACGTGGGGCCATTGTGAACGTGTTGAGTTAGATAAAATATAACTAACTCTATTTGCTACATAAGTTTTCCATTTATTTGGATGTTGGCTAAGCCATGATAAGACAATTGTCGAGTCAGTCCAAAAAAATTTGTTTATATCTGTCCATTTGAATGCCTTAGATACCATAAGTTGCTCCATAAGTTGTAGTACAAGTTGAGCTCCACATAATTCCAAGCGTGGAATTGACACTGTTTTTATCGGAGCTACCTTCGACTTTGAAGATAACAAATTGGTTATGATTTTACCATCTGGCTTTTCAATTCTAATGTAGATAACTGCAGCATAAGCTATCATAGAAGCATCTGCAAATCCATGTAATTGTATTACATCTCCGGGTTCGTAGTTTATCCAGCGGGGAATTCCTTGAATATTATAAAGATCATTACGTAAGTTGTTCCATTGATCTTGTAAATAATCTGGTAAAGGGCAATCCTAATCAATTTGAGTTAGCCATAGTTGTTGCAATAATGAATTACCCTGTATAAGTATTGGTGGCAACCAACCAAGACGATCAAAGAGTTTAGATATTTCTGATAATATTGATCTTTTCGTATGAAGATTCTTTTCCTGCTTTTATTGGCTCACGTTATAAAAAAAGGCATCAGTTGCTGGTAGCCAATACAATCCTAATGTTTTCACTTGCACTCCCTTTTCCGAATCTAGTGGTAATTCCCGATCTGTTTCTAATATTTTTGATAATAAATTATTATCATTTGCTGCCCATTTCCGTAACGGAAATTCTGCCTCCTTCAGGATTTCGCTAAGATCTTCTCTAATATGCTGAGCTTCTTCCAGAGTATGAGCACCTGTCATTAAATCATCTACATAAAAATCGTTAAGAATGATGTCTGCAATTTTTGGGTTTTCTAGTTTTACTGACTGTGCTACTTCATGTAAAGTTCTTATTGCTAGGAATGGAGGTGACGCGACTCCAAAGGTTACAGTCTTCAGTCTATAATCTTTAACTTCATCAGTTGGATGTTTTCTTCACACTATTCTGTGAAAATTGCGATTTTCTGGCTTCAACCATATCTGTCGGTACATTTTTTCAATATCGCCAGTAATTGCAAATTTATATTTTCTCCACCGCATTAAGATATCGTAAATAGATTCTTCTATGGCTGGGCCAGTTAATAAAAAATCGTTCAGCGATTTTCCAGATGGTGATGTGGCAGATGCATCAAAAACTATTCTAGTTTTGGTTGTTGCACTGCTAGCCTTCAATACAGCATGATGTGGAAGATAGTAATTGACCTTGTTGATTTGATTTAGTGGTACTTCTTCAATATGCTCTAACTAAATATATTCATCTATAACCTTGTTATAATCATGCTTTAACTCAGAATTTAATTTAAACCTGCGCTCTAATTGATGTAGTCTCTGCGATGCTCTTGAACGAGTACCTTCTAACTCTGCACCTGGCAACAATTTGAACGGTAAACTTACTTGATATCTGCCTGATGGTAAACGTTGGACATCTTGTTTATAAATCTCTTCTGCTAGTAAATCCTGAAATGGGGGTTCAATACGGTATTCCATTTCTTCTTGTTCCCAGAATTTTCTCAGAGATTGATCCACATCTTCAGTTGAAATTAAACTAAAAATCTTATAATTTGATTCGATTGGTACCGGCCCTGACAATATCCAACCCAATGCTGTTTTTTGCGCATTTAGATATCTTGATTGTGTGTCTTTTACTTCATTTTTTATAATATTGCCGAATATATCAGCGCACAACAAAATGTCAATTCTCCCCTTTATTTTAAAAGTTGGATCTGCTAAATCATCCAGATTGATTCTTGTTGAATTGTTTGGTGATAGAATTTTATGTGGTAAATCGCATGTAATTTGTGGTATTATTAATGCTTGAATGAGCTGATGATTATGAGTCCATTTTCCTTTATTTTTGGGTTAGCCACACCCCTTGACACAGCCCTTTCAGTTGACCCAATTCCGTTAATGATGGTTCTGTCATAACTACGAGGAAGTTTCAAACATTGCACAGCAGCTTCAGTTATAAATGATCTTTGTGAACCTTGGTCAATTAGAGCTCTAAACGAAACATAATCTCCATACTTATTTTCTACTTGAATTAATGCTGTTGCTAACAAAATGTCGTTTCCCCTTTCTGCATTAATGGCTGTTAAAATTTCCTTCTGTTTCGTATTTTCAATCTGCAAAGATGTATGATGTGCAAATTTACATTTTAAACAGCGAGATTTCAGCCCTTTGAGACATTACCATATTGTAAGCAATTAAAACATAGTTTATGTTTTTCCACTAAAGATCGTTTTTGTTGAACGTTTAGATACTGAAATTTCTTACATTTAAAAAACCGATGCGTATCGTTGCACATAATACAATGTGATCTTCCTTCAATGTTGACAGCATGTACATGAGTTTTATTTAATGTCTTCATACTGCTCATAGCTTCTATAGATCTAAATCGAAAAATGTTGTTAATTGAGCTAACGTTCGAAACTCTCTACTAGAAACTAGACCCTCTTCCCATTTTTGCTTGGCTTCTATATCTATATTTTGGGATAGAATGTGGACCACTATAGGTCCCCACGATTTCGTAGATTGCCCTAATCCTTTAATTCCTGCTAATGATTCAGTTGTAACGTCAAATGACCCCTTATAGCTGTTAGCATTTTCCGCTTTAGTAAATGGAGCAGATGTAATTGCATGCAAATGTGATGATAGAATAACTCGGTTATTTGCAAATCGGTTTATTAACAACTCCCAACCTGTTTTATAATTTTCTTCACTTACTGACAAATGTTTTATTAGATTGCTTGCTTCGTCAGGCAGTACAGATTTGAGATATTGCATTTTTTGGACATTGCACATCTCGTTATTTTCATGAACCATTGCCTTAAATAATTCATAGAATGTAGTCCATTTCATATAGTTGCCATCAAATCTAGGAATCTTTATTCTTTCTAATTGAAAGTTATCCTTGATAACAATTCTTGTGGATTGAGACTCTCCTCCAGCTGGCGTGGATGGTCTTGCTGTCGGTTTTACTTTCTGTTCCTTATATTCATTAATGAACCCCTTAAATTTGGTTATTAAGTCTAAGGAAAGTGCTTCTGCTTCTTCATAGCTTTCTTAATATTCCTTGAGTAAGGTACTATTGTGGGCTTTTCGCCCAGTACTTCTGGATGCTTCTCAACACAGCGTCTCCATATGCTGTGAACGCGTTCCAGACGACTTTCGAAATATTCCAATGAATGCCTGCCCTTGCTATCTTTCTTGTAATTTCACAAGAAAGAGTAGTTATTGTTTTTTTTTTTTTTGTTGATATAATCGGCTTGTCCAATTATCTTTTGATCATTTATGGTTAAATGATCCGGTTCGGAAGACCAATGTTTTGTTTAATGATAAAATGTTTATTTTGTTCTGTCTAATTATTATAAATTTACATCTTTATATATAAATTAAATACTAAAATCATCAGCATTAATTACACCTTGAATATCGTTACAAATTTAGTACAATTATTTTCCGTATTATAAACTTGAAATATTTTTATACTGACCTACATTACTTTAAATCTACATTTAAATTTTACAACAACAGTTTACATTACATACATTTGATTTAACATAAGTTAATTTACTTAATACAATATTGTATTTCATTCAAACATTTAATTTTTATGTATAAAAATGCAGCGTCAGCGAATATCATTGCATAACGGTTAATTGTTACAGAAATTTTTATTAATTACTAAAAATGGTAAATTTTAAATCGTAACTTAAATTGACTAAAGTAATTTGAACACGTACTTCTATAATTGAGTTAATTATTTCAATATGTTTTTATTTCTCATTTCAAAAATTCAAAATTAAATTTCCTTAATAATATTTTGGGAGAAAAAAAAAAGTTTTAATTCTTTATCTTGTTACAGTTTTTTTTAATTTTTTTGTTTTCTATTTTTTCTTGCTTGTTTTATTTCTTACTTCCAGTTAAGATAATTGTTTCAATATTTTATTTCTGATTTCAAAAATTTTAACTTAAATTTTATTATAAATTTTTAAAGAAAAGAAAAATATTTATATCTCATTATTTTTATCTCTATATAGTTTTGATATGATTTTAATAAAAAAAAATATTTAAGGAGAAAAGAAAAAAAATCTACTAGTATTTTACATTCATTAATTAACTGTTTGCATTTTTTTGAAGTGTTAGAAAATTCTTTACAATATCCGTGGTTTACTTACAGTAAATTAAGGAATACAGAGTAGCGACAGAGCAGCAGTTTGTCCAATCGTCTATTCAGATATTGTTAAGTTTGCCATTTGGCAAACATGCCACTGGTTCAACATTCATTTACAATTTACTTCACTGATTCAAATATTAATAATATGTATTTTTGATATTTTTTTATTAATTATTTATTTATTTTAGCTGAAATGTTATTTCAAATATAGACACTATTAATTATTTTCCATTTTCCTCCTTTGTTTGTTTTAATAAAATGTTCTTAATGTCTTTAAGGTGGTCGTGGCCAACTATAGCGTCAAAGTTTGATAATCCTGACAGAATATAAAAATCCGAAATTTTATTTAGAAAGTTTACTTTACATTTCTCTTTGATTTGAGAAATTCGAGTGACTGTTTTAATATTAAAAAATTTATTGACTGGCTTGATTCCTTTTATTATAGGTATCTTTTTTATATAATTTTTAGAAGCACCCATATTTAAAAGAGCCTTCAGAGTTATTGATTCGATAAGCCTCTTCTCTATGTAGGGTAGAGAAGAGGAATTTACTCTAAAAAATTCTCTTCGTCAGAATATGTAGAATTTGCTTGTTCAAATGTTTGGGATGACTTCCAATTCGGATGACATATATTGTCTTCATGGTCAGACACGTCTAAGAAATCTATTTCTTCGGGATTTATGTTGTTAATCCTTTGAGTTTTGTGAGGAATAAACTTATATGAATACTATCTTTCTCGTTTTGTGGCTCGGTTATTGGGTGGGTTAGTTTGATGGAAGCTTTTAAAATTTTCGATTGTATTATTGTTTTGTTGATGAAGTATTCTTTGCCGAAGGTATGACAGTGATGGATCTACATCCATAGGAGCGGGTTTTTGAGAACCATAGTATAGAGGATTTTTTTTGAAGTATGGATTACTTAAATTTTGTGGTTGTGTTTGTTGTGGGATGGCTCTGCTAAAATGGAGATTGTTCGAGGTTCTACCGTTGAATTCTGCAACAGAATTTGCGAAACGATATCACCTGTTGCTTTCGAGCTCGTGTTCGATTTCTAAAGCGGATGGAAGGTCGGTAGGACTTTTTGAATAAATTACGTTACCAATGATCGGATCGAGGCTGGAAATAGAGGTGCAAAGTGCGTCTTCACGATATTTAAAAATAGGGAATTCAATTAACCTCTGGTCTGTATATTCCATCATGATTTTAGGTGTGATGATGCTTAACTGCTTCTCAACCTTATCGTAATAAGTATCGATAGAAAGCCTACCCTGCCTTGAGAGGTTAAGTTCTTGTTCAAGTATGTACGTCTGTCTGCGTTAGCGTGATCGAGCCTAGCAATGATAGCTGCTGCATTGAGTACGGCGTTATACTCGGAAAGTATTTGGTCAGCAGATCCGGTTATTTTCGTCCTAATTATTAAAAGAGCTTGAGCAAAAAGGTTTGTTTGTTTATAAATATCTTTCATATAAAGAAACAGACGTCTCCATGAGGGATATTTATTCTTTCTTCGTTAAATTCCGGTAGGTTTCGGACGTTTCAAAGGTTGAAGGTTTACATAGTGACATACCAATAGGTTCGTATTTTTGTTTCTTGAATTTTTCAGTTCTTCAATTTTTTCCTCGAATTTCTCATTATTTTGATGAAGAAGCTGCGCGATTGTAGCTTGAAATTCCGCTGAATCGGCCATTAGTTAATTGTTTGGAATTTAGTTATGATTTAAATGTCCTTTTCGTTCCTGTAATGAACTTATGTACTTCTTAGTCCAACGCTCCCAAAAGGAATTTTTTAGTTGTTGTAATAATTTAGATTTCCCTCCTTGTAACCCAAGTGTTTCAGGAGCAGCATGCAAATGTTGGCCTATAAGGAAATGCCCTGGTGTAAGTGCTTCTAAATCGTTGCGATCATTACTCGAAGAGCAAAGTGGTCTAGAGTTGAAACAGGATTCTATTCTATTAAAAGAGTAACCACCTCTTCATATGTCAGGAGTTGTTCACCTAAAACTTTTTTGAGAAGCCGTTTTGTTGATTTAATGCCAGCTTCCCATAGTCCACCAAAACGGGGACTTCCAGGTGGAATAAAATGCTAATTAATTTTTTCATTTGCAAGTACATCTCTTGAATTAAGATATGTTTTCTTTACAATATTATTAGCACCAACGAAGTTTGTTCCTTGATCTGAGTAAATGTCCTTACATAATCCTCGCCTGGCAATGAAACGGCGTATTGCTGCTAAGGATGCATCACTTGTGAGATCTGTTACTAGCTCGAAGTGTATCGTCTTTATAGAAAAACAAACAAAAAGTGCAATATACGCCTTGCACGATTTCGTTCCTTGTCCACGGCTAAATTTAATAAATATTGGACAACCAAAATCAAGTCCTACAGATGAAAAAGGTCTGCCAGGTGATACTCTGGTCTCCGGTAACGATCCCATGATTTAATTTTGAATTGTAGGATTAGATCGGAAACATACCAAACACTTTCGAAGTATGCGTTTGATTACTGTGATTCCACCAATAATCCAATATATTGTAATGAGTGAATTGTTCTTGAATCGCAAACACAAAGCCGTTATTCTAATCATTCTAGTAAATGATGTATATCGGATGATCCATTCAGGTTCTGGAAGATTGACAACAGTGCTTAAAGTTACAGTTCTTACTTCTAAATTAGTATGAGCCGTCATGTCTTTTATATGTGGCCGAAAGGCTTTAGTATGACTTAGCCACTCCGGTCCTTTCCACCACAGTCGCTGTCGTCCTAATTGACTCGCACTCATGCCTCGAGATGCTATATCAGCTGGATTATCCTTACTTTGAACGTGGGGCCATTGTGAACGTGTTGAGTTAGATAAAATATAACTAACTCTATTTGCTACATAAGTTTTCCATTTATTTGGATGTTGGCTAAGCCATGATAAGACAATTGTCGAGTCAGTCCAAAAAAATTTGTTTATATCTGTCCATTTGAATGCCTTAGATACCATAAGTTGCTCCATAAGTTGTAGTACAAGTTGAGCTCCACATAATTCCAAGCGTGGAATTGACACTGTTTTTATCGGAGCTACCTTCGACTTTGAAGATAACAAATTGGTTATGATTTTACCATCTAGCTTTTCAATTCTAATGTAGATAACTGCAGCATAAGCTATCATAGAAGCATCTGCAAATCCATGTAATTGTATTACATCTCCGGGTTCGTAGTTTATCCAGCGGGGAGTTCCTTGAATATTATAAAGATCATTACGTAAGTTGTTCCATTGATCTTGTAAATAATCTGGCAAAGGGCAATCCTAATCAATTTGAGTTAGCCATAGTTGTTGCAATAATGAATTACCCTGTATAAGTATTGGTGGCAACCAACCAAGACGATCAAAGAGTTTAGATATTTCTGATAATATTGATCTTTTCGTATGAAGATTCTTTTCCTGCTTTTATTGGCTCACGTTATAAAAAAAGGCATCAGTTGCTGGTAGCCAATACAATCCCAATGTTTTCACTTGCACTCCCTTTTCCGAATCTAGTGGTAATTCCCGATCTGTTTCTAATATTTTTGATAATAAATTATTATCATTTGCTGCCCATTTCCGTAACGGAAATCCTGCCTCCTTCAGGATTTCGCTAAGATCTTCTCTAATATGCTGAGCTTCTTCCAGAGTATGAGCACCTGTCATTAAATCATCTACATAAAAATCGTTAAGAATGATGTCTGCAATTTTTGGGTTTTCTAGTTTTACCGACTGTGCTACTTCATGTAAAGTTCTTATTGCTAGGAATGGAGGTGACGCGACTCCAAAGGTTACAGTCTTCAGTCTATAATCTTTAACTTCATCAGTTGGATGTTTTCTTCACACTATTCTGTGAAAATTGCGATTTTCTGGCTTCAACCATATCTGTCGGTACATTTTTTCAATATCGCCAGTAATTGCAAATTTATATTTTCTCCACCGCATTAAGATATCGTAAATAGATTCTTCTATGGCTGGGCCAGTTAATAAAAAATCGTTCAGCGATTTTCCAGATGGTGATGTGGCAGATGCATCAAAAACTATTCTAGTTTTGGTTGTTGTACTGCTAGCCTTCAATACAGCATGATGTGGAAGATAGTAATTGACCTTGTTGATTTGATTTAGTGGTACTTCTTCAATATGCTCTAACTAAATATATTCATCTATAACCTTGTTATAATCATGCTTTAACTCAGAATTTAATTTAAACCTGCGCTCTAATTGATATAGTCTCTGCGATGCTCTTGAACGAGTACCTTCTAACTCTGCACCTGGCGACAATTTGAACGGTAAACTTACTTGATATCTGCCTGATGGTAAACGTTGGACATCTTGTTTATAAATCTCTTCTGCTAGTAAATCCTGAACTGGGGGTTCAATACGGTATTCCATTTCTTCTTGATCCTAGAATTTTCTCAGAGATTGATCCACATCTTCAGTTGAAATTAAACTAAAAATCTTATAATTTGATTCGATTGGTACCGGCCCTGACAATATCCAACCCAATGCTGTTTTTTGCGCAGTTAGATATCTTGATTGTGTGTCTTTTACTTCATTTTTCATAATATTGCCGAATATATCAGCGCACAACAAAATGTCAATTCTCCCCTTTATTTTAAAAGTTGGATCTGCTAAATCATCCAGATTGATTCTTGTTGAATTGTTTGGTGATAGAATTTTATGTGGTAAATCGCATGTAATTTGTGGTATTATTAATGCTTGAATGAGGTGATGATTACGAGTCCATTTTCCTTTATTTTTAGGTTAGCCACACCCCTTGACACAGCCCTTTCAGTTGACCCAATTCCGTTAATGATGGTTCTGTCATAACTACGAGGAAGTTTCAAACATTGCACAGCAGCTTCAGTTATAAATGATCTTTGTGAACCTTGGTCAATTAGAGCTCTAAACGAAACATAATCTCCATACTTATTTTCTACTTGAATTAATGCTGTTGCTAACAAAATGTCGTTTCCCCTTTCTGCATTAATGGCTGTTAAAATTTCCTTCTGTTTCGTATTTTCAATCTGCAAAGATGTATGATGTGCAAATTTACATTTTAAACAGCGAGATTTCAGCCCTTTGAGACATTACCATATTGTAAGCAATTAAAACATAGTTTATGTTTTTCCACTAAAGATCGTTTTTGTTGAACGTTTAGATACTGAAATTTCTTACATTTAAAAAACCGATGCGTATCGTTGCACATAATACAATGTGATCTTCCTTCAATGTTGACAGCATGTACATGAGTTTTATTTAATGTCTTCATACTGCTCATAGCTTCCATAGATCTAAATCGAAAAATGTTGTTAATTGAGCTAACGTTCGAAACTCTCTACTAGAAACTAGACCCTCTTCCCATTTTTTCTTGGCTTCTATATCTATATTTTGGGATAGAATGTGGACCACTATAGGTCCCCACGTTTTCGTAGATTGCCCTAATCCTTTAATTCCTGCTAATGATTCGGTTGTAACGTCAAATGACCCCTTATAGCTGTTAGCATTTTCCGCTTTAGTAAATGGAGTAGATGTAATTGCATGCAAATGTGATGATAGAATAACTCGGTTATTTGCACATCGGTTTATTAACAACTCCCAACCTGTTTTATAATTTTCTTCACTTACTGACAAATGTTTTATTAGATTGCTTGCTTCGTCAGGCAGTACAGATTTGAGATATTGCATTTTTTGGACATTGCACATCTCGTTATTTTCATGAACCATTGCCTTAAATAATTCATAGAATGTAGTCCATTTCATATAGTTGCCATCAAATCTAGGAATCTTTATTCTTTCTAATTGAAAGTTATCCTTGATAACAATTCTTGTGGATTGAGACTCTCCTCCAGCTGGCGTGGATGGTCTTGCTGTCGGTTTTACTTTCTGTTCCTTATATTCATTAATGAACCCCTTAAATTTGGTTATTAAGTCTAAGGAAAGTTCTTCTGCTTCTTCATAGCTTTCTTGATATTCCTTGAGTAAGGTACTATTGTGGGCTTTTCGCCCAGTACTTCTGGATGCTTCTCAACACAGCGTCTCCATATGCTGTGAACGCGTTCCAGACGACTTTCGAAATATTCCAATGAATGCCTGTCCCTGCTATCTTTCTTGTAATTTCACAAGAAAGAGTAGTTATTGTTTTTTTTTTTTTTGTTGATATAATCGGCTTGTCCAATTATCTTTTGATCATTGATGGTTAAATGATCCGGTTCGAAAGACCAATGTTTTGTTTAATGATAAACTGTTTATTTTGTTCTGTCTAATTATTATAAATTTACATCTTTATATATAAATTAAATACTAAAATCAGCATTAATTACACCTTGAATATCGTTACAAATTTAGTACAATTATTTTCCGTATTATAAACTTGAAATATTTTTATACTGACCTACATTACTTTAAATCTACATTTAAATTTTACAACAACAGTTTACATTACATACATTTGATTTAACATAAGTTAATTTACTTAATACAATATTGTATTTCATTCAAACATTTAATTTTTATGCATAAAAATGCAGCGTCAGCGAATATCATTGCATAACGGTTAATTGTTACAGAAATTTTTATTAATTACTAAAAATGGTAAATTTTAAATCGTAACTTAAATTGACTAAAATAATTTGAACATTCCGCCCACCAAGAACCTATAAAACCGTACTTTGACTTGCTGAAGGTATAGGTTCTTCAGTAAACCTTGGCCAATGTATTGAACGTCTTAATCTTTGGTGTAATGAAAACTCTGGTTTGGAGGTTGCTGATGAATTGCACTTAAAAATCTTAGTCCAAATTTTGCTATATACAGTGATACCTATTAAAAGCAATAATATGAAAATAATGATGGAAATCAAAACGTATTCATGATGTTCAGGCTTAAATAACATCGAATTATTTAACATTTCAGTCAATTTGTTAAGTTGCTTTTCTAGAATTCTCTGGATATCGGATATATCTCCATCAAAGGTTGATGTTGGTTGACTAAGATTCAAATTTCCAACTAAAGTTCCAAGTTCTGACATATTCATTACAGGTATAACATCATTTTGAATCGAGATCCTTGACTGAACAGACGAGTGAGCCGCTACTGTATATGTTGGATGGTTCACTGCACAGCCTGGTGGTATATTTATAATTCCTTCATTTTCTAATTTGATTGGCTTTGAATACTCTCCGCATTCTAACATAACATTTTGTAATACTATTGTGACAAAAATATATTGTCCTTTTCGTTCCTGTAATGAACTTATGTACTTCTTAGTCCAACGCTCCCAAAAGGAATTTTTTAGTTGTTGTAATAATTTAGATTTCCCTCCTTGTAACCCAAGTGTTTCAGGAGCAGCATGCAAATGTTGGCCTATAAGGAAATGCCCTGGTGTAAGTGCTTCTAAATCGTTGCGATCATTACTCGAAGAGCAAAGTGGTCTAGAGTTGAAACAGGATTCTATTCTATTAAAAGAGTAACCACCTCTTCATATGTCAGGAGTTGTTCACCTAAAACTTTTTTGAGAAGCCGTTTTGTTGATTTAATGCCAGCTTCCCATAGTCCACCAAAACGGGGACTTCCAGGTGGAATAAAATGCTAATTAATTTTTTCATTTGCAAGTACATCTCTTGAATTAAGATATGTTTTCTTTACAATATTATTAGCACCAACGAAGTTTGTTCCTTGATCTGAGTAAATGTCCTTACATAATCCTCGCCTGGCAATGAAACGGCGTATTGCTGCTAAGGATGCATCACTTGTGAGATCTGTTACTAGCTCGAAGTGTATCGTCTTTGTAGAAAAACAAACAAAAAGTGCAATATACGCCTTGCACGATTTCGTTCCTCGTCCACGGCTAAATTTAATAAATATTGGACAACCAAAATCAAGTCCTACAGATGAAAAAGGTCTGCCAGGTGATACTCTGGTCTCCGGTAGCGATCCCATGATTTAATTTTGAATTGTAGGATTAGATCGGAAACATACCAAACACTTTCGAAGTATGCGTTTGATTACTGTGATTCCACCAATAATCCAATATATTGTAACGAGTGAATTGTTCTTGAATCGCAAACACAAAGCCGTTATTTTAATCATTCTAGTAAATGATGAATATCGGATGATCCATTCAGGTTCTGGAAGATTGACAACAGTGCTTAAAGTTACAGTTCTTACTTCTAAATTAGTATGAGCCGTCATGTCTTTTATATGTGGCCGAAAGGCTTTAGTATGACTTAGCCACTCCGGTCCTTTCCACCACAGTCGCTGTCGTCCTAATTGACTCGCACTCATGCCTCGAGATGCTATATCAGCTGGATTATCCTTACTTTGAACGTGGGGCCATTGTGAACGTGTTGAGTTAGATAAAATATAACTAACTCTATTTGCTACTTAAGTTTTCCATTTATTTGGATGTTGGCTAAGCCATGATAAGACAATTGTCGAGTCAGTCCAAAAAAATTTGTTTATATCTGTCCATTTGAATGCCTTAGATACCATAAGTTGCTCCATAAGTTGTAGTACAAGTTCAGCTCCACATAATTCCAAGCGTGGAATTGACACTGTTTTTATCGGAGCTACCTTCGACTTTGAAGATAACAAATTGGTTATGATTTTACCATCTGGCTTTTCAATTCTAATGTAGATAACTGCAGCATAAGCTATCATAGAAGCATCTGCAAATCCATGTAATTGTATTACATCTCCGGGCTTGTAGTTTATCCAGCGGGGAGTTCCTTGAATATTATAAAGATCATTACGTAAGTTGTTCCATTGATCTTGTAAATAATCTGGCAAAGAGCAATCCTAATCAATTTGAGTTAGCCATAGTTGTTGCAATAATGAATTACCCTGTATAAGTATTGGTGGCAACCAACCAAGACGATCAAAGAGTTTAGATATTTCTGATAATATTGATCTTTTCGTATGAAGATTCTTTTCCTGCTTTTATTGGCTCACGTTATAAAAAAAGGCATCAGTTGCTGGTAGCCAATACAATCCTAATGTTTTCACTTGCACTCCCTTTTCCGAATCTAGTGGTAATTCCCGATCTGTTTCTAATATTTTTGATAATAAATTATTATCATTTGCTGCCCATTTCCGTAACGGAAATCCTGCCTCCTTCAGGATTTCGCTAAGATCTTCTCTAATATGCTGAGCTTCTTCCAGAGTATGAGCACCTGTCATTAAATCATCTACATAAAAATCGTTAAGAATGATGTCTGCAATTTTTGGGTTTTCTAGTTTTACCGACTGTGCTACTTCATGTAAAGTTCTTATTGCTAGGAATGGAGGTGACGCGACTCCAAAGGTTACAGTCTTCAGTCTATAATCTTTAACTTCATCAGTTGGATGTTTTCTTCACACTATTCTGTGAAAATTGCGATTTTCTGGCTTCAACCATATCTGTCGGTACATTTTTTCAATATCGCCAGTAATTGCAAATTTATATTTTCTCCACCGCATTAAGATATCGTAAATAGATTCTTCTATGGCTGGGCCAGTTAATAAAAAATCGTTCAGCGATTTTCCAGATGGTGATGTGGCAGATGCATCAAAAACTATTCTAGTTTTGGTTGTTGTACTGCTAGCCTTTAATACAGCATGATGTGGAAGATAGTAATTGACCTTGTTGATTTGATTTAGTGGTACTTCTTCAATATGCTCTAACTAAATATATTCATCTATAACCTTGTTATAATCATGCTTTAACTCAGAATTTAATTTAAACCTGCGCTCTAATTGATATAGTCTCTGCGATGCTCTTGAACGAGTACCTTCTAGCTCTGCACCTGGCAACAATTTGAACGGTAAACTTACTTGATATCTGCCTGATGGTAAACGTTGGACATCTTGTTTATAAATCTCTTCTGCTAGTAAATCCTGAAATGGGGGTTCAATACGGTATTCCATTTCTTCTTGTTCCCAGAATTTTCTCAGAGATTGATCCACATCTTCAGTTGAAATTAAACTAAAAATCTTATAATTTGATTCGATTGGTACCGGCCCTGACAATATCCAACCCAATGCTGTTTTTTGCGCAGTTAGATATCTTGATTGTGTGTCTTTTACTTCATTTTTTATAATATTGCCGAATATATCAGCGCACAACAAAATGTTAATTCTCCCCTTTATGTTAAAAGTTGGATCTGCTAAATCATCCAGATTGATTCTTGTTGAATTGTTTGGTGATAGAATTTTATGTGGTAAATCGAATGTAATTTGTGGTATTATTAATGCTTGAATGAGCTGATGATTACGAGTCCATTTTCCTTTATTTTTAGGTTAGCCACACCCCTTGACACAGCCCTTTCAGTTGACCCAATTCCGTTAATGATGGTTCTGTCATAACTACGAGGAAGTTTCAAACATTGCACAGCAGCTTCAGTTATAAATGATCTTTGAGAACCTTGGTCAATTAGAGCTCTAAACGAAACATAATCTCCATACTTATTTTCTACTTGAATTAATGCTGTTGCTAACAAAATGTAGTTTCCCCTTTTTGCATTAATGGCTGTTAAAATTTCCTTCTGTTTCGTATTTTCAATGTGCAAAGATGTATGATGTGCAAATTTACATTTTAAACAGCGAGATTTCAGTCCTTTGAGACATTACCATATTGTAAGCAATTAAAACATAGTTTATGTTTTTCGACTAAAGATCGTTTTTGTTGAACGTTTAGATACTGAAATTTCTTACATTTAAAAAACCGATGCGTATCGTTGCACATAATTCAATCAAAATTGAGGTATCATTTTAATTTTAATAAAAAAAGACTTTTTTTGAAATATTAAATATATTTTTATTTTAATTTATTACAAATAGGTTCCGGTTAATAATGAAAAATTATGTTGGCCAAGTGGCTCCCTCTACTACTTCGGCAGGCTTCCAATCTTTTTCCAAAATTCTGAATTACGTTATTGAATAAACTGTGCTCAATGGTTGAAATCTGCTCGATAATGTTGTTTTTATGCTCTTGAATTGTTGTTGGATTATTGCTGCACACTTTTGATTTCACAAAACCCCACAAAAAAAAAATCCAACGGTGTCAAATCGCACGATCTTGGTGGCCACATCACTCCTCCTCTACGAGAAATAATGCAATCTTCGAACTTTTCCTTCAAAAGATCCATTGTTTCTCTTGCTGTGTGGCAAGTGGCACCGTCATGTTGAAACCACATATTCTCTACGATTTCCCGTCACAAAAAGCTTCGGATCATCTCCCTGTAGCGATTTCCATTGACCGTAATCGCATTTCCATTTGCGTTTTCAAAGAAATATGGTCCGATGATTCCTCCTGACCACAAACCACACCAAACCGTAACTTTTTGTGGATATACTGATTGCTGTAAGATAACCCTTGGATTCTCTTCACCCCAAATGCGGCAATTCTGTTCATTAACGTAGCCATTGAGCTGGAAATGAGCTTCGTCGGTGAAGATTATTTTGTTAAAAAAATTCTCATTTTCTTCTTGTTTTTCGATTGCCCAAGAAACGAATTGCCGACGTAATGCATGGTCAGTTGGTTTTAATTCTTGCGTCAGCTGGATCTTATAAGCCTTTAAATGGAGATCACGATGCAAAATGTTGAATAATGTGGATGGTTTGATGTTTAATTGCTGCGAACGATGACGAATGGAAGTTTTTGGATCTTCTTCAACACTTCTGCTCACAGCTGCTACATTCTCGGTTGAACGGCCACTACGTTAATAAATGTTGCCTTTGTTATCAAGAACAGATCCAGTTTCTAGAAATTTATCAACCATCAGCTTGATGGCACGATTTGTTGGAGCATTTTCTCTACCAAATTTTGTTCGAAATTTCCTAATTACATCTTGAAAATTTTTACCATTTTCAAAAAATGTTGTAATAACAAAAACACGTTGTTCCTTCGTGTAACGTGCCATATTAACTAACCGAAATGTATTTAGAATATACCTAAAGAAACCTCGTATAAAAATTCCAGGTAGAAAAAAAACGGCGGCAAAATCAAAATGATACCTCAATTTTGAACACCCTATACAATGTGATCTTCCTTCAATGTTGACAGCATGCACATGAGTTTTATTTAATGTCTTCATACTGCTCATAGCTTCCTTTATTTTCTAAATTTTTATTCCTTTATAGATCTACATCGAAAAATGTTGTTAATTGAGCTAACGTTCGAAACTCTCTACTAGAAACTAGGCCCTCTTCCCATTTTTTCTTGGCTTCTATATCTATATTTTGGGATAGAATGTGGACCACTATAGGTCCCCACGTTTTCGTAGATTGCCCTAATCCTTTAATTCCTGCTAATGATTCGGTTGTAACGTCAAATGACCCCTTATAGCTGTTAGCATTTTCCGCTTTAGTAAATGGAGCAGATGTAATTGCATGCAAATGTGATGATAGAATAACTCGGTTATTTGCAAATCGGTTTATTAACAACTCCCAACCTGTTTTATAATTTTCTTCACTTACTGACAAATGTTTTATTAGATTGCTTGCTTCGTCAGGCAGTACAGATTTGAGATATTGCATTTTTTGGACATTGCACATCTCGTTATTTTCATGAACCATTGCCTTAAATAATTCATAGAATGTAGTCCATTTGATATAGTTGCCATCAAATCTAGGAATCTTTATTCTTTCTAATTGAAAGTTATCCTTGATAACAATTCTTGTGGATTGAGACTCTCCTCCAGCTGGCGTCGATGGTCTTGCTGTCGGTTTTACTTTCTGTTCCTTATATTCATTAATGAACCCCTTAAATTTGGTTATTAAGTCTAAGGAAAGTTCTTCTGCTTCTTCATAGCTTTCTTGATATTCCTTGAGTAAGGTACTATTGTGGGCTTTTCGCCCAGTACTTCTGGATGCTTCTCAACACAGCGTCTCCATATGTTGTGAACGCGTTCCAGACGACTTTCGAAATATTCCAATGAATGCCTGTCCCTGCTATCTTTCTTGTAATTTCACAAGAAAGAGTAGTTATTGTTTTTTTTTTTTTTTGTTGATATAATCGGCTTGTCCAATTATCTTTTGATCATTTATGGTTAAATGATCCGGTTCGAAAGACCAATGTTTTGTTTAATGATAAAATGTTTATTTTGTTCTGTCTAATTATTATAAATTTACATCTTTATATATAAATTAAATACTAAAATCAGCATTAATTACACCTTGAATATCGTTACAAATTTAGTACAATTATTTTCTGTATTATAAACTTGAAATAGTTTTATACTGACCTACATTACTTTAAATCTACATTTAAATTTTACAACAACAGTTTACATTACATACATTTGATTTAACATAAGTTAATTTACTTAATACAATATTGTATTTCATTCAAACATTTAATTTTTATGCATAAAAATGCAGCGTCAGCGAAAATCATTGCATAACCTTTTAATTGTTACAGAAATTTTTATTAATTACTAAAAATGGTAAATTTTAAATCGTAACTTAAATTGACTAAAGTAATTTGAACACGTACTTCTGTAATTGAGTTAATTATTTCAATATGTTTTTATTTCTCATTTCAAAAATTCAAAATTAAATTTCCTTAATAATATTTTGGGAGAGAAAAAAAAAGTTTTAATTCTTTATCTTGTTACAGTTTTTTTTAATTTTTTTGTTTTCTATTTTTTCTTGCTTGTTTTATTTCTTACTTCCAGTTAAGATAATTGTTTCAATATTTTATTTCTGATTTCAAAAATTTTAACTTAAATTTTATTATAAATTTTTAAAGAAAAGAAAAACATTTATATCTCATTATTTTTATCTCTATATAGTTTTGATATGATTTTAATAAAAAAAAATATTTAGGGAGAAAAGAAAAAAAATCTACTAGTATTTTACATTCATTAATTAACTGTTTGCATTTTTTTGAAGTGTTAGAAAATTCTTTACAATATCCGTGGTTTACTTACAGTAAATTAAGGAATACAGAGTAGCGACAGAGCAGCAGTTTGTCCAATCGTCTATTCAGATATTGTTAAGTTTGCCATTTGGTAAATATGCCACTGGTTCAACATTCATTTACAATTTACGTCACTGATTCAAATATTAATAATATGTATTTTTGATATTTTTTTATTAATTATTTATTTATTTTAGCTGAAATGTTATTTCAAATATAGACACTATTAATTATTTTCCATTTTCCTCCTTTGTTTGTTTTAATAAAATGTTCTTAATGTCTTTAAGGGGGTCGTAGCCAACTATAGCGTCAAAGTTTGATAATCCTGACAGAATATAAAAATCCGAAATTTTATTTAGAAAGTTTACTTTACATTTCTCTTTGATTTGAGAAATTCCAGTGACTGTTTTAATATTAAAAAATTTATTGACTGGCTCGTTTCCTTTTAATATAGGTATCTTTTTGTATAATTTTTAGAAGCACCGGCATTTAAAAGAACTTTTAAAGTTATTGATTCGATTAGCCTCTTCTCTATGTAGGGTAGAGAAGAGGAATTTACTTTAAAAAAATCACTTCATCAGAATATGTAGAATTTGCTTGTTCAAATGTTTCGGATGACTCCCAATTCGGATGACACATATTGTCTTCATGGTCAGACACGTCTAAGAAATCTATTTCTTCGGGATTTATGTTGTTAATCCTTTGAGTTTTATGAGGGCTAAACTTATATGAATACTATCTTTCTCGTTTTGTGGCTCGGTTATTGGGTGGGTTAGTTTGATGGAAGCTTTTAAAATTTTCGATTGTATTATTGTTTTGTTGATGAAGTGTTCTTTGCCGAAGGTATGACAGTGATGGATCAACATCCATAGGAGCGGGTTTTTGAGAACCATAGTATAGAGGATTTTTTTTGAAGTGTGGATTACTTAAATTTTGTGGTTGTGTTTGTTGTGGGATGGCTCTTCTAAAATGGAGATTGTTCGACGTTCTACCGTTGAATTCTGCAACAGAATTTGCGAAAGGATATTGCCACCTGTTGCTTTAGAGCTTCTGCGCGATTTCTAAAGCGGATGAAATTTCGGTAGGACTTTTTGAATAAATTACGTTACCAATGATCGAATCGAACGCGTAAATAAAGGTGCTAAGTGCTAAGTGTATAAGTCTTCACGATGTTTGACAATAAAGAAATCAATTAATCTCTGGTCTGTATATTCCATCATGATTTTAGTTGTGATGAAGCATAATTGCTTCTCAACCTTATCGTAATAAGTATCGTTAGAAAGCCTGACCTACCTTAAGAGCTTAAGTTCTTGTTCAAGTATGTACGTCTGTCTGCGTAAGAGTGATCGAGCCTAGCAATGATAGGTGCTGCATTGAGTACGGTGTTATACTCGGAAAGTATTTGGTCAGCAGATCCGTTATTTTCGTCCTAATTATTAAAAGAGCTTGAGCATAAAGGTTTGTTTCTTTATAAATATCTTTCTTATAAAGAAACAGACGTCTCCATGAGGGATATTTATTCTTTCTCGGTTAAATTCCGGTAGGTTTCGGACCGTTTCAAGGGTTGAAGGTTTACATAGTGACATATCAATAGGTTCGTATTTTTGTTTCTTGAATTTTTTCCTCGAATTTCTCATTATTTTGTTGAAGAAGCTGCGCGATTGTAGCTTGAAATTCCGTTGAATCGGCCATTATTTAATTGTTTGGAATTTAGTTATGATTTAAATGGTCAAAAAAAAAACAAAAAAAAAACAGAATGGTTTTTAAGAAGAAAAATTCAAATAAATTGATCCGTAAACCACTAGTGAAACAAAAATAGTAATAATAAAAAGAATAACTTTACACTTAAAATTCCCAGATTAAAATATCTCAATATTTTTATACTACAATCAGAGAATTTAATTTTAGTTTTCTATTTTTATCTTCTATAATTGAGTTAATTAATTCAATATGGTTTTATTTCTAATTTCAAAAATTCAAAATTAAATTCCCTTAATAATATTTTGAGAGAGAAAAAAAAATTTTTAATTTTTCTTACAGCTTTTTTTTTAAATTTCTAGTTTTCTATATTCAATTTTTTCTTACCTCTAGTTAAGATAATTACTATTTCGACAATATATTCTTATTTCTAATTTTGAAAATTTAGGTAAACTTAAATTTCCTTAATAATATTTTAAGAAAGAAAAAAAAATTTTAATTCTTTATCTTGTTACAGTTTTTTAAATTTTTTTGTTTTCTATTTTTTCTTTCTTGTTTTATTTCTTACTTCTAGTTAAGATAATTATTTCAATATTTTATTTCTGATTTCAAAAATTTTTACTTATTTTCATAGTAATTTTTAAAGGAAAGAAAAAAATTTATAGCAGTTTGTCCAATCGTCTATTCAGAAATTAAGTTTGCCACCATGTGTAATAAAAGCACGCCACTGCTTCTACATTTATTTACAATTTACGTCACTGATTCAAATATTAATATGTATTATTGATATTTTTTTATTTATTATTTATTTATTTTAGCTGAAATGTTATTTCAGATATAGACACTATTAATTATTTTCCATTTTCCTCCTTTGTTTGTTTTAATAAAATGTTCTCCAATATTCTTAATAATACGTAAATGATTAAAGCTTAAATATTAAATTTTTTATATGTTTGTGTGCATATAAATAGTGTTTAATTATAAAAAAAAATAAAAATCTTTTCTTTTCATACTTTTTTATTAATATAGGTAGATTTCTTATTTATTTTTAACCTAATTTAATAATAATATTCAATTTTTATATAATAGCTTTCAATACCCGATACATGTAATTAATTTAGCAGTCTAATTAGTTTAATTTTAAACTTTATTTGTAATAGTCTGGATTGAAAGATAAAATTATTTCTTCAAAGAAACTTATTTTAGTTTAGTTCATTTGCTTTAATTTTAATTGGTATTTTAAATTATATCTTGTTTTAAAACATTATTTCAATTTTTAATAATTTAAATTATTGCTTTGATTTATACTATAAATTATCATTTCGACTTATTATTTATATATTTTAATAAATAGAAATTTTAAGGTCAATGTTCTATGCAATTACTGTATTCTGATTCTATGTTTGCATTACATGGAATATTTCTTAGCTTTGCTGATTTAATTTCCTGAAAATTCTAATGAGTGAGTGAAGACAATATCATTTAATAAAAAGATGAAACTTCAAAACATGTAATTTTTGTATGGCAAATTTTTAATTTTCATTTTGCTTAATAGTATATGACTTTTTTTTCCTGTTTTTTATACCCTACACCTAAAGTATAGGGTATATTAACTTTGGTATGGTGTTTGTAAAATCACCATAAGGAAGCGAGTTCCAAAAGGAAGCGAGTTAGATATGGACATGTATATATATTCTGAATCAGGATCACCTCCTCAGTCGATTTAACGATGCCCGTCCGTCCGCCCGTTAGCACGATAACACAAAAACTAATAAAGCTATCTTGATGACATTTATATAGTAGGTTACTAATTACGAAAGGAAGGCTAAGTTCAAATCTGGACAAAATCGGTCCATGGGTTCGGATTCTGAAAGCTTTTGAATGATTCCGGAGCAAACGAGATTATTTCCAAAACCAATTAATATAGAACCTTTAAATTTTGTACGATGATGTTCCTTCCCGTTCGATTTATGTCTCTGAAATTTAAGAGGATTTAGTCCACGGGTTTGGATTTTGGAAGCTTCCGAACGAGCACCAGAGCAAATGAGATTATCTCCAAAACCAATAAATATATAGCCTTCAAATTTGACAGAGTGGTGTTCTTTCATGTTCTATTTAAGTCTCTAAAATTTGAGAGGATTTGGTTAATGGGTTCGGATTTTGGAAGCTTCCGAACGAGCCTTAGAGCAAACGAGATTATCTCCAAAATCAACAAAGATAGAACTTTTATGATAGAACAATGATGTTCCTTCCCGTTCGATTTATGTCTCTGAAATTTGAGAGGATTTGGTTCATGGGTTCGGATCTTAGAAGCTTCCGAACGAGCTCAGAGCAAACGAGTATATCTCCACAACCAACAAAGATAGAATATTTATTTTTAGAGGTTTTAGAGGTCGTCATTTATACTTCGGGTCGAACGGACGTGTTTTCTTTTTATACATCGGAAAATAAATTATTATAATAAAAATTATATTAGGAAAAAGAGTTTATAGATTAACAAAAAAAAAAAAATAAAACCAAATAAACATAAATCTTAATATAGTAAATATAAAGCACAAAAATTAATAGTATATTTGCCTTGCAAAAGAAATGGCAGTGGAAAATAAAATTTCAAGTATTATAAAAAGCGAAACTAATAATATAAATCTTTAATTTAAAACCTTATTATCTTAAAATATATTGCAAAATATCTTAAGTGAAATAAATTCGATATATCTTGAAGAAAGCATAAAACAATTAATTAATAATAAAAAAAAAAAAAAAAACTGCACTTGTTGAATTTGTCTTCACATTTTTACAGAAAACAGTAATAAACTTTTGATTCTATTATTTTTCCCTTTTATTTTTATTATAATTATTTAATACTTATAATTGCTTTTGCTTCGTTTTTATTAAATTTTTGTACACAAAAATTAAAACTATAATAATTAGAAAATGCAAATAACTAAATAATTTCTTTTTAACAATTAAAATAAACTAATAATAACACGATAAAAAGTTATTATAAAGATAAAAAAAAAAAAATATTAAAAATTGATTAAAATCAACTTTATTAAAAACAACAAAAAAAAAGAAAAAAAAAATTTTTTTTGATAAACTGAATTTTAACAAATTTCTCTAACAATTATTAAGAAAGCAAATTAAAATTTTTGTACACAAAAAAAAAAAAAAAAATTAAAAGTGTAATAATTAGTAACTACATATAACTAAATAATCTTTCTAACAATTAAAATAAACTAATAATAACACTGATAAAAACAAAAATATTAACAACTGATCTTAATAATCAACAACAAAAAATTAGATAAACAAAAAATCAAAGTATTTTGTAAATTTGAATATAACTTCACATGTCACACTGAAAGTGTTATACACAATAATAAAATTTAATATGCAATAAGACAGTGCGACACCTGTTGAGAATTTTTGGAATAAACATAAGAATGATAATAAAAAATTAAAATAAATTAAAATACATATAAAGCTAAATAAAATAATAAAAAACAATAAAAAAAGATAAAAAATAAAAAAAATAAAAAATAATTAAAATAAATAAGAAAACATATAATAAACTTACTCGTAACGATATTTAAAAGAACATATAAAACATCAAACTGGCAGACAATAAACAACTATTGAATTCATCAGTTAAAAAAAGAAATCGAACACAACTATCACCAGATTTTCCTCAAAATCAAGAATCCACAAATAGTAAAAGGCCATCCATTCAAGAATTTGTTGGTAAAACGATAAATCACAAAGTAACTCAATTTACAACGTCATTAAACGAAACAATGAATAAAACAGCAGATACTCAATGGGATCATCTTCTAACAAAATTTGAGTCAATATTAGAAACAAAATTAAACGAAAAACTAAAAGATATTGCCACAAAGAATGATATTTACGACCTGCAACAGGAGATAGTTAACCTAAAAACGGAAAATGCAGAATTGCACACAGAAATGGTAAAACTAAAACAAAATGATCACAATTTAAAGAAAAAAGTGCAAGAGATGGACAAATTGAGTAGACGTTCAAATATAGTAGTTACAGGATTGAGTGGAAGTGACAACAATACTATTCGTAATAGTTTTTCAGAATTATGTAAAGATGTTTTACAACTTGCTACTCAAGCGGTAAATATCCAGCAGATAAACCCAACAAAGTGTATCGTAGAGCTCTCTTCACCAAATGAAGTAAGGTCAATTTTAGCAAAGAGTGCAAACCTAAAAGGAAAAGATGTATACATACATAAAGACTACACTGTCGAAGAATCACACCAAAAGTATGAAATGCGTCAAATTAAAAAAAAATTAAAAAATATGAAAGACATTAAGTGTAATATAAAAGGTATTTATTTAATAGTAAATAATAAAAAATATAAATGGTCCACTGAAGTAAATCAGTTAATTGCTGAAAAACAGGAAGATGCAAATTACCTAAAGACAATTTTACATTCGGCTGATGGCAAACAACATGAAGTGGGTCTCTCAAAAAAGAAAAATCCAGCACGGAATGAATTTATACGCGCAAGCAATGTTTAGCAATCAGAAGTTTGTCAGGTCTTATCTTATAATGTATATGGGTTAAATAATAAATTTATATTTTGTGATTTTTTCGACTTTATTAAAAAATTTGATATATTCTTTTTATTTGAAACTTTTTTAGTTAAGGAAAAACAAAATTATTTTAGTTATATTTTTAGTGAATACGATATATGTACATTGGAAGCTACAAAAGCTCATAATTTCGGGAGGGCGATTGATGGTTGTTTATATGGTTTTAAGAAAGCCATAAAATCCAAATACTGTTTAACATTTGTAAATTTAGATGGATACTTGTGTTTGAAAGCAAAATTAAACGGCAAAACTGTGATATTTATACCAACATATCTAAATAATAACCAAAATTGGAAAGATGATTTCGAGAAATTCAAAAATACCCTTGAAACCCTTGATAATGTCGAGTTTTGTGCTATAGGTGATTTTAATGCCAGAACTGAAACAGGCAGTATTGATGATAAGCAATTAACAATTTCTTCAAATTTATCAGCTTAAATTTCAGAGACATAAATCAAACGGGAAGGAACATAATTGTACAAAATTTAAAAGTTCTATCTTTCTTGGTTTTGGAGATAATCTCGTTTGCTCCGGAATCATTCGGAAACTTCCAGAATCCGAACCCATGGACGGATTTTGTCCAAATTCAACTTAGCCTTCCTTTCGTGATTAGTAACCTATTATATAAATTTCATCAAGATAGCTTCATTAGTTTTTGAGTTATCGTGCGAACGAACGGACGGACGGACGGGCATCGTTAAATCAGGAGTTGATCCTGATTCAGAATATATATACATGTCCATATCTAACTCGCTTCCTTTTGGTGGTTACAAACACCATACCAAAGTTAATATACACTATACTTTAGGTGTAGGGTATAATAACAAATTTACAAATTATCAATTCTATTAAGTCAATTAATGTTATAATTCAGTTAAGTTATACTTAATAAATAAATTATACATGTGCAGCACGTGAAAAACGTTTTGTTGGTTTATTTTCCACAATAATTATTTCGTTTATTTTTCTAATAATTATTTATTCGAACCATTATTATTATACCTTACACCTAAAGTATGGGGTATATTAACTTTGGTATGGTGTTTGTAACAACCAGGAAGAAGGAAAAGGAACTAATAAAGCTAACCTAATGAAATTTATATAGTAGGTTACTAATTACGAAAGGAAGGCTAAGTTCGAATTTGGACAAAATCGGTCCATGCGTTCGGATTCTGGAAGCTTCCGAATGATTCCGGAGCAAACGAGATTATCTCCAAAACCAACAAAGATATAACCTTTACATTTTGTACAATGATGCTCCTTCCCGTTCGATTTATGTCTTTGAAATTTAAGAGCATATGGTCAATGGGTTTTGGATTTTGGAAGCTTCCGAACGAGCATCAGAGCAAATGAGATTATCTCCAAAACCAACCAAGATGTAATCTTTAAATTTGGCAGAGTGCTGTTCTTTCATGTTTTATTTAAGTCTCTAAAACTTGAGAGGATTTGGTCCATGGGTTCGGATTTTGAAAGCTTCCGAATGAGCTCAAGAGCAAACGAGATTATCTCCAAAATCAAAAAAAATAGAACCTTTAAATTTTGTACAATTATGTTCCTTCCCGTTCGATTTATGTCTCTGAAATTTAAGAGAATATGGTCAATGGGTTTGGATTTTGGAAGCTTCCGAACGAGCATCAGAGCAAATGAGATTATCTCCAAAACCAACTAAGATGTAATCTTTAAATTTGGCAGAGTGCTGTTCTTTCATGTTTTATTTAAGTCTCTGAAATTTGAGAGGATTTGGTTCTTGGATTCTTATCTTGGAAGCTTCCGAAAGAGCCCCAGAGAAAACGAGTATATATATACATACTCGAGTATATACGAGTATATGGATCCACAACCAACAAAAATAGAACCTCTATTTTTAGTACAAGAGTGCTGTTATGTTACCTTTTCTATAAAATTGGAAACTGACATTTGAATGAATTTGAACCATGGATTCGTATTTTGGAAGCTTCCGAACGAGCCCCAGAGTAAACGAGATTATCTCCAAAACCAACAAAGATGAGGTGTTTTCTGTAAAATTGGAAACTGACATTTGAAAGAATTTGAACAATGGGTTCGTATTTTGGAAACTTCCGGACGAGCACAAGAGCAACGAGCATATCTCCAAAACCAACAAAAATAGAACCTTTAAATTTAGTACAATGGTGCTCTGGCATGTTTTATTTGTGTTCCTGAGATGGATTCGATGAATTGGAGTGGCAATTCGGATACCTGACACACGCCTCTCAAGGACTAACAATCTTCGAAATTAATAAAGATAGAAACTTAAATTTTTTTATAAAAGTGTCAAGCATATCCCAAGAGGATGCCTCTTTTATGTTCCTGAAATTCAAGTTGAATAAGACAGAAAAGCGAAGAAGTTCAAGCAGCTGCCAAAAAAACTTATGGATTTTTAATTTAATTCGAATTATTCAGGTGTAGGGTATTAATAAGTCGGTTGCATCGACTTACTGTTACATGTACTTGTTTTTTTTTACGTTGGGTGCCAGTTAAAATAAATTATATTTATTTTTATTTTTTAAATTTTATTCAACTTTATTAATTGGACTTAAACTACACAGTTTAGAGGTCTCAATTTAATTAATTAATCTTACAATGCATATGATATGATACATATATATGATATGAAATAAGAATTTTACAATATATTACAGTTAACTTAAACTAAATTTACTCTTTGGGTTGTAACAAATATTCAAAGAGAAATCTGATCATTGATTACAGTTCAATTACCGATAACAGTGAGCATACTAAATAAAATAAAGTAAGGGTAAGGAGATGAGCCTTTATTAAATTGGAAAGTATGTTAACCCTGTTAACTATATTAGAAATTTGCATTGAAAGGTTTTTATGGAATATTATAAACAGTATAGATAAAAGAAAAGAGTGTTGGAAATATCTTTTTAATAATAACAATACAAAAAATTAGGCATAATATTTTTAATAGGTGCTTGCGCGGAAATGGGTTAACAAACATTAACAAACATTTTTTCACAGGCTTTTTTTAGAACCATAAATTCATCCTGAGAGATTAGACACAAATTAGAAACGAAATTTTTTTTTGACAGTCTATCGTGCCGAAATGTGTTAATGTATCACTCTAAAATTTATTGAATGAGTTTGTGTGACAAACTGCAATACTTGTGCAAATTTTTAATTGGTCAAATCGTTTAAGCACAACAACAAAAAATGAGAACCTTCATGGTCCTGAAGCCTGATGCTGAAACAGGTTAATGTATCGTAACCAAATCAACTCATAAAGCTTTAGTGATAAAGACCTACATTTTGTAAATTTTCAACTAATTGGTCAAATTAAAAAATTTCATTTGGCCCTAGTGCTGAAAGGAATCAACGGATCGTAACCAAATCAACTGCGTGATGTTCTGGGCGCAGAGCTACACTGTTGTAAATTTTCAATTAAACTGGTAAACCGTTTGAGCACGACAACAAAGTAATTTACAAAACTTCACTGACCCCTGGTGTCGAAACGGGTTAATGGTTCGTAACCAAATTATAAAGAGCAAGAATTTTGCAAATTTTCAAATCAATTGATTAAACAGTTTAGGCAGGACAACGAAAAAACGAAAAAGCTTTAAATGGCTTTTGGACCGTAATGGGTTAATGAACCGAAACGTGGTACAGCGTATAACACTTTCCAGGGTCGCAAAAATGTTGCTGCAAAATTTGGTTGCAATCGGAGTGGTAGTTTTTATGTGAAAAGGCCAGAAAAAAAAACAAAGAAACAGAATTTCTTCTTTACATATTAGTAGACTAGCATACTCCGGCGTTGCCCGGAGTATTTTATTGGCTCATGAAATAAAAATTATTACCTTTTGTGTCTGCGTTAAAAAAATTAAATTAATATAATTAACTTATTACTATGCATTTACAGATGCTGGTAGTTTATATTCTATTTTTTGTTACCTTTAGTTAAATTTAGTTAACAGAGGAAAGAATTAGAGACAATTCGTCTACAACAAATTTTTAAGGAATCAATAATCTCTTGAGTACACAATTACGACGAAGTATACAATATATTCGTTAATACCGAAACATAAAATCGCATTTCAATTATGAAAGACCATAATGTACTACATTTTTTTTCGTAAGTAATGCCACTTCATGTTTTTGTGAATTATCCTTTTAAGCACATATTGAAAAATTTGCTATTAGGTTCGCTCTGTCCCTCCGTATGTTTACAAAATTTATATACTGTTTAATAAAGATCAATTAAATATTAACTGTGCATATTTCTCTTAAAAGAGTAATGTTGTACCTTCACTGTTGGAGATCCTACAGCACCGACAGCTCTTCAAATTTTGAAAAAACTTCTTTTTAAATCCACACATCTTAGGTTCTGTTTAACATATTTTCAATATAAAAAATACATGATTGTTTTTTACTTTTATAAATCAACCAGAATTTTTTTACGTCAATTTTTTCTAATACATAATTATGTTTTGAAATTGATATTGAATAAGTAATTTAAGAATATTAAAAACAGTATAGAAGTAAAGACTGTTGGAAATATCTTTATACCCTTTATACTATATTCAAGGGTATAATAAATTAGCCATTACGTTGTGACACCTTGAAGGAGTTGAACTAGATATAGTGTCAAAAGTATGGATCGGCTCAGAATCGAATTCTGAGTCGATTAAACAATGTACGTCTGTCCGTCTGTCCGTCCCTCCGCATGATAACTCCATGAATAAAGAATCTACGAGGCTGAATGTTTTTTTATGTCACTTTTGCAAAATTGTTAGTTGTGCTATTTAAATGGAGCATTTTCGGCCGCCGCGTTCGAGTAGCTGCCATACAACTTCTGTCTTTATATGGAAATAACGTAGTATATATTCAAGCTAGGTATCTGAAATTTTGCAAATGATAATCAAGTTTTATGGCAACAACTTCTTATAAAATCTGTACGATAGGTTCGGGTAGCTGCCATACAACTTCTCTTTTTAAATGAAAATAACTCATTGTCTACTAAAGCTAGGAATCTGAAATTTAGTGAAAAGGTGTCGAGTTACATGCCAAAAACTTTTGTAAGATTTGGTTGGTCTAGAGCAGCCGATTCAGGCTTCTTGGACCTCTTGGAACTTAATGAAGCTAGGCGTCAGAAATCTTGCAAATGATGATCACGTTTTATGGCAACAACTTCTGCAAAATTTGGTTGTGGGGGTGCGACGGGTTCGGGTAGCTGCCATACAACTTCTTCGTTTAAATGAGAATAACTCAGTGTCTATTGAAGCTCGTCATCTGAAATTTTGTGAAGAGATGTCGAGTTATATGGCAAAAACTTTTGTAAATTTTGGTTGGTCTAGAACAACCGGTTCAGGCTTCTTGCACCGCTTGGGACTTAATGAAGTTAGGGATCCGAATTCTTACAAATGATGATTAAGTTATATGGCCACAACTTCTATAAAATTTGGTTCTGCTGGTGCAACAAGTTCGGGTAGCTGCCACACAACTTCTCTTTTTAAATGAAAATAACTCAGTGGCTATTGAAGTTAGCTATCTGAAATTTAGTGAAAAGGTGTCGAGTTAATTTTAATGAAGGTAGGCGCAATAGATTTGGGTATCTGTCGTACAACTCTACAATTTACATAAATATATCTCTGCAGTTAACGTCGGTACTAAAACATCAGAATGTTTTTAAAAGATAATCAACTTTTATAGAAACAGGATATATTACGTTCATACGGGTATCGCAGAATTCACACAGTCTACTCTACCGCACTCTTCCTCGTTTTAATAATAATAACAATACAAAAAATGAAGCAGAATATTTTTAATAGGTGCTCGTGCGGAAATGGGTTAACAAACTTTAACAAACATTTTGTCACAAGGCTTTATTTAGAACCATAAATTCATCCTGGCAAATGAAACACAAATTAGAATTTTTTTGATAGCACGCCGAAATGCGTTAATGTATTACGACAAAATTTATTGAATGAGTTTGTGTGCGAAAGTGAAATACTTATGCAAATTTTAAATTGGTCAAATCGTTTAAGCACAACAAAAAAAAAATGAGAAACTTCATAGCCTGAAACCTGATGCTAAAACGGGTGAATGTATCATAACCAAATCACCTCAGAAAGCTTTTATGATTAAGACCAACACTTTTGTGAATTTTCAACTCAATTGGTAAAACCATTTAAGCGCGACAACAAAGAATATAAAGAACTTCATTGAGCCCTGGTGTCGAGACGGATCAAAACCAAATCAACTGAGTGATTGACCTTCTTTGTGTCAAGGCTCATAATAGCTTCATAAATGTCCCTTTCGGAAATATACAGATCTGTAATTAACAAATTTGAGCTATTAGATAAAGAAAGCAACTAAAGATAAACTTTTTGAAAACTGTCGGAAAAAAGTTACAAATTGTTTTCGGGCAAGAGGAAAAAGTATTGCCTTGGACATTGAATTAGGATAGCCGAATATTTTTAGTTTTATGTCGACAAATTCAAAAAAATTTTTGGGATCACTAATTAATTTGTTGCCTATACTAATGACATAGGTTTCATAAGCTGTATGAGCTTTCAGTTTGAATTCATTTGCAAGTAGTTTGTACGAATTCAATAAAATATCGTTTGGTGCTATTGTGTGTTTAATTTTCTTGTATATTTTATTGCGTTGGTTACGCAAAGTCCTTAGTTCTCTATCTAACGATGGTTCCGTTGCTTTGTTTTTCTTACGGATTTTGGGCACAAAAAAAATATTTATAATTTCAAAAATTTTTAAATAAAAGATAGAAATTATTGAGTTGATATCCTGTTGTGCTAACAATTCGTCCCACTTATTATGGAAATCATATACAATTTCATTATTGTAAGTTTTACTCGAGAGTGGAACGAAAGTAGCGAACTCAAAGATGATTGCGGTATGATTATTAGTGTTAGTAAAAAGATTATCTGCATCATCAGAGAGCTTTACCACCATTCTATCATATGCATTTGAAAATGCAAGAACTAACCGTTTAATATTGTTGTTGGGATAACTCATAATCTGCTATAAATCATTGCCATAAAACTCACTAATAAGACCGAAATCAATCTCGTCCTGGAAGTCCTCGTTCTAGATGAAAAAACTGGTTGTAGTTCTCACGAGATTGATTTAAGTGATTAAAGTAGTTACTGTCGCAATGACTACGATAACCTTTAAGGCCCTCTTCAATCTCTTTTGTTGTGAAGACTATATGTTTGTGGTTTCTAAGGTAAAGATTATACAAATCTTTGAAGTTAGATGGTAGGACTTCATTGTGGATGAGAACAGATAAATGAGTTATTGTTTTACCCTATATAACGCGATTATATGAACCGTTATGCAAATAAGCAAGGAAAAGTCTTACATTATGAAGAATTTTCTCATCTCTAACTCTTGATAAAGGGTATTGGCAGTCCACTGTTAGTGATTGTTTTGTCATTCTAACAATAGGGGGTTTTAGCCGATTTATCATTTATATTAATTTTATTATTATCATTTTTATTAACATTATTATTATTATTATTATGATTGTTGTTTTTGTTATTAATGATATAATTAGTATTATTGCAATTGTTATTATTATTGTTATGATTATTATTATCATTACTAGTATTATTGTTATTGTTGTTATCAATTTTATTATCAATGTTGTTAATAGCAAGACTATCATTATTAATATCATTATTAATGTTATTGTTATTATTAATATCGTTATTATTGTCATTGTTGTTATTATTATTATTAATATTATTATTGCTATTATTATTATTATTACTTTTATTATTGTTATTATTATTACTATTATTATTATTATTATTATTCTGATTAATATTATTATTAGAAATGTTTTTTCTTTTTTTACTTCTGTTATTGCTTTTATTATTATTATTGTTAATCTTATTAGTAGTATTTTTTTATTACTTTTATTATTATTATTATTAATATTATTCTTATGATTATTATTAATATTATTATTATTACTTATTTCATTTCTATATTTATTATTTTTATTATTATTGTTAATGCTATTATAATTAATATAATTTCCATTATTATTATTAATTAGATTGGTCGAGCTAGTGGCTTCTGGTTTTAAAACTCCCCTTGAACAAAGTTAGGATATTTAGAACCTCTACTATTAATAGCAAGTTTTTTATTGTTGTTTTTGCTAGAAAACGGAATAGCAAAAGGATTTAATAACAGTTTATTTTTGTTAATGTTAAACTTTGTGTAAGTGTTAGTAGGTGAAATCTCGAAATTAGTATTGCATACAAATTTTTTTATTATTATACCTTTTTTCTATCGCTTGTAATTAATTATATCGCAAACTTTGGGTATAGGTACAACAACTTTGAAAGATTTGTATTTTGGTTTATATCTAAGATTGCTTGGAGTAAGATTGTCTACTTTAACACTATTTAAATTAAAAGTATTTTTTAAAAACTTACTAAGATAACTAGAAGTTGTTGACGCTGCAAAATTAGAAAAGTATAAGATAGTAAAAGGGTCAAGATGTTCCTTAGTTAATTTCTGATCGATGACAGTATTAATATCTTTAATATTTGGAAGAATAAACCGAACTTTATTTGCAGTAGAACTGGGTTGAACTGCTTCTGTTGATGCTAAAGCTGAGGATGAGGGTGTTAAGATAGCCAAATTGTTACTACATTTTAGAATCTCACTAAGTAATGAATTGTCATTGGTGTTATTAGATGATGTATTTGATTTTGAATCCAAAGCATCATTAGTCACTTTATTAGTGAATTCCACCGTTTGAAAGATTATAGGCTTAGACAAAAAGGAATTTTAAAATGAACTGTAGCTGAACGATTCGCCAGTTTGAGTTCAAATGTCCTTTGAATTTTGACTTAGATAAATTTTGGTTGTATCTAAACATATCGAAAGATGTATTCAAACTAGCACCTAACTTAACCCCCATATTCACTATTTCCTTTTTAAGTGAACCTATTTGATCAGTCAGTTTATCTGCAATATCTGAAAGTTGACTATTTAGCTTTGAATCAAAAAGTTTCTGTAGCTGTAAGTTAATAAATGAAATTAACTCACTAGTCAACGTATTTAAAGATTTATTTAATCTATTTAGTGCGGAGGACAACTCATCATTTTTAGAAACCAAATTCTGTTTCTGTTGATCTTTTTGTTTGTCAGATGTACTGATTAGTGTCATATTCAGTAACTCGTAGTCTTTTGCCATTTCATTAAAAGATGCTGAGTTATATTTTATAGTGTCTGACATTTAGCTGCCAGTCCTGTGTATTCATCTTTAATTTTACCGAAAGATGTTTTGACTTCTTTCAATAACATATTCATACTTGCTTGATAATCCAAGCATGATTTACAAACAAAATATTGGGTCAAGAACGTGGAATACCACCCTCTAGGAGCATTTAGGAGGATTTCGTGGAAGCGTTTCTTGCAAAAGCTATTGCATGTTACAAATTCAGTTTTTGCATCGAAAACTGTACAGATAGAGCTGTCACATTTATTTGTATTCATGTTTGTTTATTATTTTTTTTAAATTGAGTCAAAAAATACTAATTCAGTAGATTTTAAGAAAAAATAAAGTTAGACTAGCTGCTAAGAATAATTCAAGCAATCATAGATTATATTTATATTATAAAAAAATGTGCAAAAATATTAAAGTTAAAATAAAAGTTTACAAAGATAATTATTATTGTCATTAATTAATTCAATCGAGAGGTGACAGTAAAGCTGAGTGGAAATTAGTCAATTCAATTCTCAACAAAGATAGTTACAGCTCTAATATTTCGCTAGAAATAAATGGTAAATTGTCAGATGATCCTCAATTTGATGCTAATAACTTCAATTTATTTTTTAGTAAAATAACTGAAGCTACGGATAATAATGTAAACTTGTTTTTTGATATAGTAAATTCTTTAGCGATTAGGGATGATGATTTTTCTAACATCACTTTTTTCTTTGAACCGTTTACTTCTCATGAACTGCATAATATTATGAAATCTTTAAAAAACTCAGGCGGCGTTACTTATGATTTATTTACTAATAAATTAATAAAAGAAGTTTCACTTTACATTGTTGATGTTTTGTGTTTTATTTTTAGTTTAAGTATATAAAGGTATTTTTCCTGATGATCTAAAACTAGCTGAAACTATTCCTTTGTTTCAGAAAGGTAACGCGTATGATCCTAATAATTATAGACCAATTTCCTCGCTATCTCCGATTTCCAAAATATTTGAAAAAGGTGTAAAATATAGAATAGTAAATTTTTTGGAAAAAAAATCTTTTTTAGTAATAATCAATTTGGTTTCAGAAGGGGTAAATCAACTGAAGACAGCATTACTAAAATTCTGTAATGAAATTTATAATAGCCTGAATTCTGGGAGCTTTCCACTGCTTTGTGCATTAACATAACAAAGGCTTTTGATACACTTAATCATGATTTACTTTTAAAAAAAATATTTAACGCTGGATTCAGAGGATTTATGTTTGATTGGTTTAAATCTTTCCTAAGCAATTGGAGACAAAGGGTTAAAATTAAAGGAATACTAATATCTATCTCTGAACTTAGTTCTGGAGTTCCACAAGATTCGGTATTAGGGCCGATTTTAGCAAAATTTTAAAGGTAAACCCACTGCATTTGCTGACGATATGTTCTTCTCATATTCAAATATTAGTATAATGAGACTTATTTCGGATTTAAATTATGATTTAGAATTAATTCGTAAATGGTTTCTCGTTCATAAATTGGTAATAAGCCCTAAAATGAAATATATGTTATTTAGTTTGTCTAGCTTTACCTCTGTTGACTGTTATCTCTATTAGCATTCTCCTAGATGTAATAGGTTTTTACTTAATTTTTCTAGTTCCAACAATAATTCAATTTGTTCTTTTAATCGTTCTATTTCTTGTGAAAAATTGTGTTTTAAAATTGAAAATGTGAATAGTTTTAAATACTTAGGTTTATTTTTAAATAATAACTTAAATTGGTCTGAACATACTACTCATTTAAAGAACCACTTCAATAAAATTTCTAAGTATATTTATTATTGAAGTTCTTACTGCTCCTTAAGGGTTTTTAAATTGTGCTACTTTACTTTATTTAATTCGAAACTTCAATAAGGCATTACATTCTGGGTTGGTACATATTTAAATGGAGTCCAACCTTTAATAACTGCTCAAAAGCACATTATACGAATTATGTTAAAAAAAAGTAGGCTAACAGTTTTCCACTCTTTGAATTTCTTAATATTTTACCTTTTAGACATTTGTACTTTTTCAAAACCTTAAAATAATTTTTTTTTGGATCGGGCTACCTAAAACGACGAATTATGTCTAATTATAATTTAAGAATAAATCTAAGGAATTTAGCTGTTGTTCCAAGAGCCGTACTTCACATTTTTGCCACTTCTACAGTATAATTGCACCTAGGATTTTTAACAAACTGCCTGATGAAATTAAATTGGAACGGAGGTTTTCTTTTTTCTTACGAAAAATAAGAATTAGGTTACTTACCTTCAATCACTTACAAATTGAAATGCTCACTATTGTTGAGTCGTAACTGAATTAATTTTGTGTTTACATTAATTTGGATGTCTCTTATTTTTAATATTCTGTGCACTGTTCTATGTTCTGTTTTCTATTTGTTTTTCCAAGTTCTTGATGCATATTATTGATGATTATATTAAAATACTCAAAATTTGATTACTTTCATTTTTTACAATTACATTAATTGCCTATTCTAAATTTTGTTTTTCTCTTTAATTATTTGTTTATTAATTTGGCTTAATTTTTCTTTTTATACCCGACACCTAAAGTATAGGGTATATTAACTTTTGTATGGTGTTTGTAACCACCAAAAGGAAGCGAATTAGATATGGACATATATATATATTTTGAATCAGGATCACCTCCTGTGTCGATTTAACGATGTCCGTCCGTCCGTTCGTTCGCACGATAACTCAAAAACTAGTAAAGCTATCTTGATGCAATTTATATAGTAGGTTACTAATTACAAAAGGAAGACTAAGTTCGAATCTGGACAAAATCAGTCCATGGGTTCGGATTCTGGAAGCTACCGAATGATTCCGTAGCAAACGAGATTATCTCCAAAACCAACAAAGATAGAACCTTTAAATTTTTTACAATGATGTTCCTTCCCGTTTGATTTATGTCTCTGAAATTTAAGAGGATTTGGTCCATGGGTTTGGATTTTGGAAGCTTCCGAACGAGCCCTAGAGCAAATGAGATTATCTCCAAAATCAACAAAGATATAACCTTTAAATTTGGCAGAGTGGTGTTCTTTCATGTTTCATTTAAGTCTCTGAAATTTGAGAGGATTTGGTTCATGGGTTTGGATTTTGGAAGCTTCCGAACGAGCCTCAGAGCAAACGAGATTACATCCAAAACCAACAAAGATAGAACCTTTACATTTTTATAATGATGTTCTTTCCCGTTTGATTTATGTCTAGGAAATTTAAGAGGATTTGATCCATGGATTTGGATTTCGGAAGTTTCCGAACGAGCCCCAGACCAAATGAGATTATCTCCAAAGCCAACAAAGATATAACTTTTAATTTCGGCAGAATGGTGTTCTTTCATGTTTGATTTAAGTCTCTGAAATTTGAGAGGATTTGGTCCATGGGATCCGTTTTTGGAAGCTTCCGAACGAGCCCCAGAGAGATTATTTCCAAAACCAATAAAGATATAACCTTTGGCAGAACGAGTATATCTCCATAACTAACAAAGGTAGAACCTTTATTTTTACTACAAGGATTTTCTGTTATGTTTCCTTTTCTGTAAAATTGGAAACTGATGACATTTTAGAGAATTTGAACTATGGGTTCGTATTTTGGAAACTTCAGAACGAGCACAGCTAAAGAGCATATCTCCAAAACAAACAAAATAATATGTTTAATAACAAAATGTTTTAAACAAAATAATATGTATAATGTTTAAATTTAGCACAATGGTGTTTTGGCATGTTTTTTTTATGTCCCTGTGATGGATTTGATAAATTTAAGAGGAGAGAAAAGGGAAGAAGTTCAAGCAACTGTCAAAAAAATTATCGATTTTACATTTAATTGAAATTATTCATGTGTAGGGTATTAATAAGTCGGTTGCATCGACTTACTGTTACATTTACTTGTTTTTTTCTATTCATTAATTTGAGTCATTAATTTTAGTTTCGTATTATTTTGTAATGTATAAATAACGCATTTCAATTTGCATCTGTTAAGTATCTAACCCCACAATTGAATTATATTACTTTATATTAATTTTTATAAATTTTTCGCCACTTATTCATTTGGAACAATAGATTGATTTTTTACTTATTTTTCATGATATAGTTCATAAACCCTATCTAATTTTAAGTACATTTTTACATTTATTTTTTGTTAATTTATAAGAATTATATAATTAGTTAAGTATGAACTGTTGCAATATGTTGATATTATTCTGGATTTATAATTTTAATTTTTGTTTAATTTGTAAATTCATGGAAAATAAAAGTGTTAATAATTTTATTAAATTATTTAATTCAAAAGGTATTTTACAATAATATATTAAAATTTGTATTACTTCTATAATGTTATGTACTTTAACTCATCAGGTTATATACTATAATGATTTAAATTCAAAAAGAAAAATTACTGTACGAATTCATGACAGCTGATTAAATTTTTATATAAAATTAAATTAAGCAGTATTTTATATTTGTGTTGTGTACGATGAGCAAAAGTGCGGAAATTATATAAATTTATGATTTAGTTTTACATACTCTTCCTCAACACAAATAAAAAATAATCTATATCAATGTTAAGTTTAATTCATTTAGACATCTTAAGTGTTTAGCTTTCGTTAATAATTTTGTTAACACATCGGCTACATTATTTTCTGTGGGCACTGTGTTGTTATTGGAATAAAATTTTATTTTCCTATTGAAGTTGTTGAATATAATGATGTTGAATATCAATGTGTTTAGTTCTCTGATGATGAACCGGATTCTGATGATGAACGAGCTGAATTGCACTCTGGTTGTCGCATTTAATTATAGTAGGATTTCTGGTTAAATTTCTGATACACAATTCCGTAATTAAATTTAGATGTAATGACACTTCCTTGGCAGCTTGAGAGATCGCCATGTTGCAGAGATCTATCTATCAGTTGCATCTGAACTCCAATCACCTTCTGTGTAGCACATCAAATCTTTGTTTGTTTTTTCATATTTCACATATGACATCTTTGTTTTATTTAAATATCTTAAAATATGTTTAATTGAGTTTAAATGGTCTTGATGAGGATGAACATTAAACTGTGATAATAGTTTGTGATGATAGTTTATTGATAAAATAAGTGATATCCGGTCTTGATAATACCGATAAGTACAATAAGGCTCCGATGAGAGACTGATATCTCTTAGATCTTTTGGAGTCTATTTTATTACAATTTTGTTCATTACAATGTTCCAGAACAGTTCCTGGGTCAATAGGGGTACTAACTGATTTACTTTCTTGCATATTATTTCCTTTTAATATTTTCTCTATAATGCGTCTTTGATTAAATGATATTGATCCACGCTCTCATTCACGTTGAATTTCCAAGCCAAAATTATAACTTATAAGGCCTTTGTCAACTATTTCTAAATTTTCACCAATTTTACTTTTAATTAACTGCATTGTTTCTCTTTTACTCCTCGCTAAAATTAAATCATCAACATATGATGCTATAATATTTATTTCATTATTTTTATTCATAAAATATAAACAATTATCTGTAACACATCTTGAAAATCCCATATTACACAATATTTTATTTAGTTTTTTATATCATTCCTTTCCAGACTGTTTTAAAGCGTATATGCCTTTTTTATTTTACATACTTTATTTGGATAGTTTTTATCTATAAAATTTTCAGGTTACTTGATGTAGACCACCTCTTCCAATTCTCCATTTAAATAAGCCGAAACCACATCAACATGATGTACCAATAACTCGTATTCTACAGCAATAGCCAGAAGTAAACGTATAGTTGAATGTTTAACTACCAGCGAGAATGCCTTCTATTATCAATCCCAAATTTTTGGTCATAGCCTTGAGCAACAAGGCGTACCTTATATTTTCCAATTGAACCATCTGAATTACTTTTTATGTTAAAAATGCATTTACTTCCAATTAAATTATGACCTTCAAGTATATTTTCTACTTCCCAGGTTTCATTAGAAATTAACGAAGTATATTCCTTTTCCATGTCCTTTTGCCAGTCAGTTGCATTTATTGATGTTAGAGCTTCACTGACAGTTTCATTTTTTGATACCTTCCTTGGTCTACCTTCTTTACCATTCCAGGACCAGGTTTTATTTTGTTTTTGATATAACGATTTCCTTTTTTCAAACTTTCATCACGGTGTATTTGACTCTCATTTTTGTTTTCTTCCTCACTCTGTTGATGTAACTGATTTTGTATCTCTTCCATATTATTTGTCTCTTCCATCCTTATTTTCGTTAACTATCTCCTCCAAATCTACTATTAAATTATCGTCTTTTTCAAAGTTTTTCTTATCTGTATTATAAATAAACTCGTTTTCAAAAAATTTTACATTTCTGCTTGTTGTTTTTTCTTTACATCCATGTTATATAATCTATATCCTTTTAAAGCTAAAATAATAAATTCTAAAAAGAAAAAAAAAAATTTTTTTTCCTTTTGTTTTATTATTTTTTGTTTTTTTTTTTTTTATTTTAAATAAATTAAAAATTTTCCAACTTATTGTGTTTTTACTAGTTTATCAAATTGATGTTTATTTGAAATTATTTGGTTACTTAGATATAAAATACGTATCAACATTGCAACCATTATTATGCCTTGAAAGGCTAATTTTAACTGTTAATAATTATAATATTTATAATAATGTTAATAATTTGCAAAGTTTTTTATTAGGAGGAGCATCTTTTATTAGACAAAATGGCAAATCATTATGCAATTCATGTTAAAACTGAATTCTCAACCCATTTAAAATTTTTATGGGTTTGCTACATTACCTTTTACGTCAAAATCTAATGCAACAAAATCATGCTTTCGAAAATCTTTTAAAACAAAATTTTTCTTTCAAAATCTACTAGGACAATATCTTGCATGTAATTCAGAATGTCGCATATTCTTATATATATATATTCTGAAAAAACGTATAGCTCTTCTTTTAAATGAAATTCTAAAATCCTAATTGCTATCCTAAATCCTAAATCCTAAATCCTAAAATCCTAATTCAGAAACTCACATATATACATGTTAAACCAAAACGAATTAAACACTTTATTTTGATTTTTCACTCAGTTCGGTTTCATCTTCTTCACACCATGGTTTTATTTGGTCAACGCTAGTTTCTGTTGTTTTTGGTCCTTCAGAGTTTCCCAACTTTTCTACCTTATATCGATCGAATCCTTTTTCTCCTACGATTTTATAGGGTCGCAGAAATTTTTGTTTTACCTTCAAGGCGGTGCCAAATTGAGTTCTTTTTATGGCGACCATATCACCAATTTTAAATACTCGTGGCGGTTTCCTTTTCCTTCTACATTGGCGACAATTTTCTTCTTGTATTTCCAATATTTCCTTTCTTGCATTTTCTCTTCGTTCGTTCCGTTCTTCTTCAAAATCACGATAATTTTTCATTTTCACTTCGACTAAAAGCTCCATTGGTGTCGTTTTGATAGCGCGTTCAAACGTCGAGTTCAGTATCCGTCGAACAGGCTTCGTGAAGTTGTACCACTTCTCTGGATCGTCCAAAGACATTTTGGTAAGAGCTGCAATAATTGTTCGATTCAGCCTTTCTACTTGCCCGTTGGAACGTGGCACTCCAGGTGTGATGTAATATAACTTAATATATCGATCCTTACAAAAATTCTGGAAATTGTTAGATGCAAAAGCTCCCTCTCTGTCAGATATGATTCAGCTTGGAAACGTTTTGTATTCTTCGTCTGAATTTAAAGTTTTCGTGGGGAATAGCCACGAAAACTTCGTAAATCCGTCGATTACTGCAAAAATGTAGCGATAATGTTTCTTTGTGTTTTGCAATGGTCCTAAGTGAACGATATGAAACGTATCGAGAGGCCGATCTCCTTTTGGAATTGGTTATGTTATTCCTTCTGGTTTTCCGGGTTTTCTTTCAGCAAGAATACATCTTATGCAAACTGCAATACAATTATCATTTCTACTTTTCAGATTCGGGATATAAAATTCTTTCTCCCGCAATTCCTTCATTTTTTTATAATGAAGGTGACCTTTTTCGTGATCTTCTCAGATGATACCTGTTTTCATGCAATCTGGAACGACATGCAAAATATTATTATTATTATGACTTTTACCTAACATTATTTATGAGATAGTTCTTATATGATTCATTTTCTTAAATTTCCATAATAGCTGCAATTCTTTCATCTTTTTGTTGTGACTCTGCAAGTTTTGACAAAAACGTACTTCCAAATGTACTACCGTAACTTACGCACATCACAACTGAATTCCGACTTAATGCATCATGTAACATCTTTGTGCCGGATCGATGTTCAACTTCATAATTAAATTCTTCTAATAATAGCGGTCTTCTAATAACTCTGGTTGCTAGATTCTTTTTCCGTATGGTACATTGATAAGCCTGACAGTTGGCAACCAGTTTAAACTTTTGATCTAATAGGTATATTCTGAATTTTTTAACGGCTTCTATGACTGACAATACCTCTAATTCATAGCTAGTATAATTCCGCTCTGCATCATTGGTTTTCCTACTCATGTAAAATACAGGGTGAAGGGTTGAATCTTCAGCATCTTTTTGTAACAGAACTGCACCATATCCGTCTTTGCTCGCATTGATATGCAATTCGATGGGTAACCCATATTGAAATATTTTTAATACGGGGGTTGCGATCAATGCACTTTTTAAATTTTGTATGGCTTGAAGTTGTATTTCTTTTATCTGAAATTTTGACTTTTTCTCCAGAATATCGCTTAGCGGCTTAGTGATTAATGAAAAATTTCAGATGAATTTTCTAAAATATCCTGAGGAAGGTCCAAACCGTTCTCTAGGCCCAAAGTTGTAAAATAATTTGATCCTTGTAGCTCGTCTAGCTGATATGGCTGGAATAATTTAAAGTGCTGTTCCGTATTCAAGCCATTATTTTACTTAAATATCTATTATTTGACGTTCGTTGGGTGGAAATCTTTGTGGAGCTCGGAAAACTTGTTCTTTAGTCATAGGCACCATTCTCATTTTAATTGGCGATTCGGGTGGTTCTACAGCTGAGTAATTTTTTATCAAATTTTAAATTTTTTCCTTCACTTCCACATCTAATAAATGTGACAAGTCGGGTGTGACTTGCTCATCATACAAGTCAGGGTCAATTTGTGCTAAGTAACATCCTGTCTGTTCTGGCTGAGAATTTTCCGATTGAGTTTTGTTTACAATATCGTCATTGCAATTTCTTTCTATAGTAACAATTTCTTCCTTGAACTTTCAATACATTTGGTTTGATATAATTATCTTCTACCATGTGCAGTGTGACATCATTAAATATTATGCCATTAATTGTGATATCAACTATGCAGGTGCCCTTCGTTTCTACGTTAGCTCCTAAACCAGTCACTTACTTTGGTTACTAAAATTATATTTTGGATTTATAATTTTAGTTAAAGATTTTTTAATAATACAAATATTAAACCAGTATCAATTAGACCGTTTAACGTTATGTCATTAATTTTACTTGGGTGCAGCTCCGTTATTTGTACTATATGAGCTGCCGAGGTAACTTTATGTGGAAAATTAAACGTCCTAATTTTCCACATAAAGTTACCTCGGCAGCTACTGACCAAATTCATTGTTACTGACCAAATTCATTGTTACTGACCAAATTCATTGCAGCCGAAACATTTAGGGCCTTTATTTCTGTTTGGACATGCGTGAGCTTCGTCAGTACGTACCCCGCAATTAAAACAATATTTCTTCTTTTCTACCGGTTTAGAAATTTTTTCCAATTGTGCGACTGTATTTGGTCTTTGCATTTGTTCTACAAAAGTTGGTGTTCTTTCATCTTGTTTAATTTTTTCGTATATAAATACTTTCTCCTTCAGATCTTCAATATTTTTAGCCGCATACAAAACCATTTTTCCACTTGAAGTATCTCTGATGCCATCGACTATATAACTGACGACCGATTCCTCATCCAGTTCCGTTTGAGATGCTGGCCCTAACATAGTATACAAATATTCGCTAACAATTTCATCTGACTTTTTCTTCCTTTCCCGGAAAAGCTTATGATCCTCTATACTAGTTATTCTACCACTAAATTCATGTATTAATGCTATCTTCAGATCGCGATAACAAGTTGGTTTAACTTCACAATCCATCTAAAGTTTCGCCGCTCCAACTAAAGACTTGTTACAAAATATAAACCGTTGCAGCTCATTCCACGTAAATGTTGTTGCATAACGTTCGAAATCTGCAATCCAATTTCTCACGCAAATTTTATTGTCTCCAGAAAATGTTGCCACTAAATTTTCAAAATCTGAATCTGTTCCCTGAATTCTGGTGGAATTGGCCCATGTCTCTTCGTCATCAAAATGCACTGCTGAATCACTGGTTCTTCTGTTTCTACCCATATCAAAATAAAATTTAAAATAACTTTACAAAAATTTGTTTTTATTTTTAACTTTTAGGGAAATTTTTTTTTATTTTTATTCTTTATTTCTTTATTGAATTTTATTTTTTTTACATAAAATATTTAGCGGCAATAATAATCATGGTATTATAACCATGCGTTCTTATTTATTACCGTACTACCTTCATATTTATTACCGTAATAACTGATAACCTCAAAAGGAATCCAGAAGCTTCGTTTCTACTCCGTTAGCTATATAAGCACGTGTTGTGTGTATTTCTTTTTCACCGTTTTACCTTTTAATTTAATTTATTCACCTACTCAATATAAATTTAAACTTATAATCTTCCAGGTAAATGTTAAATTTTCTTATTTATATATCTTCCACATGTTTATATCTTTCACCAAATTTTAATACCGACGAAATTTGGGGTAAAATAAATAGTCTTACCCCATTCTTTACTTATATGCTTAGTCATTACAAAAATTTTTAAAATGTTCACACTAGTTTTAAAACGTTAAGAAAAAAAAAAATTCATTGTAGAAATGTAGAAGTATATTGTCACTCTCATTTAATGTCTCTTGTTTCAATTTCATATGTTTCACAATAATTGATGCAGTTACTTATAATATTAGGTATGCATAGTACATATCAGCACATGAAATAACAATCAGTTAAATAAAGACGTTCATAATTAAAAGTCATCCGTTTTATTTTAAATCAGATAATATAAAATATAATACATGGCGCATTCGGTTTAAAAGAACCTCCTGGAAAATAAATTGAAATAAAATAACTTTAAAAGAAAAAGTTTTAAAAAAAAAAATAAGTTAAAAAAAATTTTTTTTTTTAATTAAGTCGACATAACTGTATGGGTGCAGTTAAGATAACCATGAAGAAACCGCATGGAAGACCACTTTAAAATACAAGATAAATAAATTAAAAATTTTATTATTATTAATTAAAAATTTTTCAACTCATTGTGTTTTTACTAGTTTATCAAATTGATGTTTATTTGAAATTATTTGGTTACTTAGATACAAAATACGTATCAACATTGCAACCATTATTATGCCTTGAAAGGCTAATTTTAACTGTTAATAATTATAATATTTATAATATTGTTAATATTTATAATATTGTTAATAAAAAAAATTTTTTTTTTTAATTAAGTCGACATAACTGTATGGGTGCAGTTAAGATAACCATGAAGAAACCGCATGGAAGACCACTTTAAAATACAAGATAAATAAATTAAAAATTTTATTATTATTAATTAAAAATTTTTCAACTCATTGTGTTTTTACTAGTTTATCAAATTGATGTTTATTTGAAATTATTTGGTTACTTAGATACAAAATACGTATCAACATTGCAACCATTATTATGCCTTGAAAGGCTAATTTTAACTGTTAATAATTATCATATTTATAATATTGTTAATAATTTGCAAAGTTTTTTATTAGGAGGAGCATCTTTTATTAGACAAAATGGCAAATCATTATGCAATTCATGTTAAAACTGAATTCTCAACCCATTTAAAATTTTTATGAGTTTGCTACATTACCTTTTACGTCAAAATCTAATGCAACAAAATCATGCTTTCGAAAATCTTTTAAAACAAAATTTTTCTTTCAAAATCTACTAGGACAATATCTTGCATGTAAATCAGAATGTCACATATTCTTATATATAAATATTCTGAAAAAACGTATAGCTCTTCTTTTAAATGCAATTCTAAAATCCTAATTCCTATCCTAAATCCTAAAATCCTAATTCAGAAACTCACATATATACATGTTAAACCAAAACGAATTAAACACTTTATTTTGATTTTCCACTCAGTTCGGTTTCATCTTCTTCACACCATGATTTTATTTGGTCAACGCTAGTTTCTGTTGTTTTTGGTCCTTCAGAGTTTCCCAACTTTTCTACCTTATATCGATCGAATCCTTTTTCTCCTACGATTTTATAGGGTCGCAGAAATTTTTGTTTTACCTTCAAGGCGGTGCCAAATTGAGTTCTTTTTATGGCGACCATATCACCAATTTTAAATACTCGTGACGGTTTCGTTTTCCTTCTACATTGGCGTCAATTTTCTTCTTGTATTTCCAATATTTCCTTTCTTGCATTTTCTCTTCGTTCGTTCCGTTCTTCTTCAAAATCACGATAATTTTTCATTTTCACTTCGACTAAAAGCTCCATTGGTGTCGTTTTGATAGCGCGTTCAAACGTCGAGTTCAGTATCCGTTGAACAGGCTTCGTGAAGTTGTACCACTTCTCTGGATCGTCCAAAGACATTTTGGTAAGAGCTGCAATAATTGTTCGATTCAGCCTTTCTACTTGCCCGTTGGAACGTGGCACTCCAGGTGTGATATAATATAACTTAATATATCGATCCTTACAAAAATCCTGGAAATTGTTAGATGCAAACGCTCCCTCTCTGTCAGATATGATTCAGCTTGGAAACGTTTTGTATTCTTCGTCCGAATTTAAAGTTTTCGTGGGGAATAGCCACGAAAACTTCGTAAATCCGTCGATTACTGCAAAAATGTAGCGATAATGTTTCTTTGTGTTTTGCAATGGTCCTAAGTGATCGATATGAAACGTATCGAGAGGCCGATCTCCTTTTGGAATTGGTTATGTTATTCCTTCTGGTTTTCCGGGTTTTCTTTCAGCAAGAATACATCTTATGCAAACTGCAATACAATTATCATTTCTACTTTTCAGATTCGGGATATAAAATTCTTTCTCCCGCAATTCCTTCATTTTTTTATAATGAAGGTGACCTTTTTCGTGATCTTCTCGGATGATACCTGTTTTCATGCAATCTGGAACGACATGCAAAATATTATTATTATTATGACTTTTACCTAACATTATTTATGAGATAGTTCTTATATGATTCATTTTTTTAAATTTCCATAATAGCTGCAATTCTTTCATCTTTTTGTTGTGACTCTGCAAGTTTTGACAAAAACGTACTTCCAAATGTACTACCGTAACTTACGCACATCACAACTGAATTCCGACTTAATGCATCATGTAACATCTTTGTGCCGGATCGATGTTCAACTCCATAATTAAATTCTTCTAATAATAGCGGTCTTCTAATAACTCTGGTTGCTAGATTCTTTTTCCGTATGGTACATTGATAAGCCTGACAGTTGGCAACCAGTTTAAACTTTTGATCTAATAGGTATATTCTGAATTTTTTAACGGCTTCTATGACTGACAATACCTCTAATTCATAGCTAGTATAATTCCGCTCTGCATCATTGGTTTTCCTACTCATGTAAAATACAGGGTGAAGGGTTGAATCTTCAGCATCTTTTTGTAACAGAACTGCACCATATCCGTCTTTGCTCGCATTGATATGCAATTCGATGGGTAACCCATATTGAAATATTTTTAATACGGGGGTTGCGATCAATGCACTTTTTAAATTTTGTATGGCTTGAAGTTGTATTTCTTTTATCTGAAATTTTGACTTTTTCTCCAGAATATCGCTTAGCGGCTTAGTGATTAATGAAAAATTTCAGATGAATTTTCTAAAATATCCTGAGGAAGGTCCAAACCGTTCTCTAGGCCCAAAGTTGTAAAATAATTTGATCCTTGTAGCTCGTCTAGCTGATATGGCTGGAATAATTTAAAGTGCTGTTCCGTATTCAAGCCATTATTTTACTTAAATATCTATTATTTGACGTTCGTTGGGTGGAAATCTTCGTGGAGCTCGGAAAACTTGTTCTTTAGTCATAGGCACCATTCTCATTTTAATTGGCGATTCGGGTGGTTCTACAGCTGAGTAATTTTTAATCAAATTTTAAATTTTTTCCTTCACTTCCACATCTAATAAATGTGACAAGTCGGGTGTGACTTGCTCATCATACAAGTCAGGGTCAATTTGTGCTAAGTAACATCCTGTCTGTTCTGGCTGAGAATTTTCCGATTGAGTTTTGTTTACAATATCGTCATTGCAATTTCTTTCTATAGTAACAATTTCTTCCTTGAACTTTCAATACATTTGGTTTGATATAATTATCTTCTACCATGTGCAGTGTGACATCATTAAATATTATGCCATTAATTGTGATATCAACTATGCAGGTGCCCTTCGTTTCTACGTTAGCTCCTAAACCAGTCACTTACTTTGGTTACTAAAATTATATTTTGGATTTATAATTTTAGTTAAAGATTTTTTAATAATACAAATATTAAACCAGTATCAATTAGACCGTTTAACGTTATGTCATTAATTTTACTTGGGTGCAGCTCCGTTATTTGTACTATATGAGCTGCCGAGGTAACTTTATGTGGAAAATTAAACGTCCTAATTTTCCACATAAAGTTACCTCGGCAGCTACTGACCAAATTCATTGTTACTGACCAAATTCATTGTTACTGACCAAATTCATTGCAGCCGAAACATTTAGGGCCTTTATTTCTGTTTGGACATGCGTGAGCTTCGTCAGTACGTACCCCGCAATTAAAACAATATTTCTTCTTTTCTACCGGTTTAGAAATTTTTTCCAATTGTGCGACTGTATTTGGTCTTTGCATTTGTTCTACAAAAGTTGGTGTTCTTTCATCTTGTTTAATTTTTTCGTATATAAATACTTTCTCCTTCAGATCTTCAATATTTTTAGCCGCATACAAAACCATTTTTCCACTTGAAGTATCTCTGATGCCATCGACTATATAACTGACGACCGATTCCTCATCCAGTTCCGTTTGAGATGCTGGCCCTAACATAGTATACAAATATTCGCTAACAATTTCATCTGACTTTTTCTTCCTTTCCCGGAAAAGCTTATGATCCTCTATACTAGTTATTCTACCACTAAATTCATGTATTAATGCTATCTTCAGATCGCGATAACAAGTTGGTTTAACTTCACAATCCATCTAAAGTTTCGCCGCTCCAACTAAAGACTTGTTACAAAATATAAACCGTTGCAGCTCATTCCACGTAAATGTTGTTGCATAACGTTCGAAATCTGCAATCCAATTTCTCACGCAAATTTTATTGTCTCCAGAAAATGTTGCCACTAAATTTTCAAAATCTGAATCTGTTCCCTGAATTCTGGTGGAATTGGCCCATGTCTCTTCGTCATCAAAATGCACTGCTGAATCACTGGTTCTTCTGTTTCTACCCATATCAAAATAAAATTTAAAATAACTTTACAAAAATTTGTTTTTATTTTTAACTTTTAGGGAAATTTTTTTTTATTTTTATTCTTTATTTCTTTATTGAATTTTATTTTTTTTACATAAAATATTTAGCGGCAATAATAATCATGGTATTATAACCATGCGTTCTTATTTATTACCGTACTACCTTCATATTTATTACCGTAATAACTGATAACCTCAAAAGGAATCCAGAAGCTTCGTTTCTACTCCGTTAGCTATATAAGCACGTGTTGTGTGTATTTCTTTTTCACCGTTTTACCTTTTAATTTAATTTATTCACCTACTCAATATAAATTTAAACTTATAATCTTCCAGGTAAATGTTAAATTTTCTTATTTATATATCTTCCACATGTTTATATCTTTCACCAAATTTTAATACCGACGAAATTTGGGGTAAAATAAATAGTCTTACCCCATTCTTTACTTATATGCTTAGTCATTACAAAAATTTTTAAAATGTTCACACTAGTTTTAAAACGTTAAGAAAAAAAAAAATTCATTGTAGAAATGTAGAAGTATATTGTCACTCTCATTTAATGTCTCTTGTTTCAATTTCATATGTTTCACAATAATTGATGCAGTTACTTATAATATTAGGTATGCATAGTACATATCAGCACATGAAATAACAATCAGTTAAATAAAGACGTTCATAATTAAAAGTCATCCGTTTTATTTTAAATCAGATAATATAAAATATAATACATGGCGCATTCGGTTTAAAAGAACCTCCTGGAAAATAAATTGAAATAAAATAACTTTAAAAGAAAAAGTTTTAAAAAAAAAAATAAGTTAAAAAAAATTTTTTTTTTTAATTAAGTCGACATAACTGTATGGGTGCAGTTAAGATAACCATGAAGAAACCGCATGGAAGACCACTTTAAAATACAAGATAAATAAATTAAAAATTTTATTATTATTAATTAAAAATTTTTCAACTCATTGTGTTTTTACTAGTTTATCAAATTGATGTTTATTTGAAATTATTTGGTTACTTAGATACAAAATACGTATCAACATTGCAACCATTATTATGCCTTGAAAGGCTAATTTTAACTGTTAATAATTATAATATTTATAATATTGTTAATATTTATAATATTGTTAATAAAAAAAATTTTTTTTTTTAATTAAGTCGACATAACTGTATGGGTGCAGTTAAGATAACCATGAAGAAACCGCATGGAAGACCACTTTAAAATACAAGATAAATAAATTAAAAATTTTATTATTATTAATTAAAAATTTTTCAACTCATTGTGTTTTTACTAGTTTATCAAATTGATGTTTATTTGAAATTATTTGGTTACTTAGATACAAAATACGTATCAACATTGCAACCATTATTATGCCTTGAAAGGCTAATTTTAACTGTTAATAATTATCATATTTATAATATTGTTAATAATTTGCAAAGTTTTTTATTAGGAGGAGCATCTTTTATTAGACAAAATGGCAAATCATTATGCAATTCATGTTAAAACTGAATTCTCAACCCATTTAAAATTTTTATGGGTTTGCTACATTACCTTTTACGTCAAAATCTAATGCAACAAAATCATGCTTTCGAAAATCTTTTAAAACAAAATTTTTCTTTCAAAGTCTACTAGGACAATATCTTGCATGTAAATCAGAATGTCACATATTCTTATATATAAATATTCTGAAAAAACGTATAGCTCTTCTTTTAAATGCAATTCTAAAATCCTAATTCCTATCCTAAATCCTAAATCCTAAAATCCTAATTCAGAAACTCACATATATACATGTTAAACCAAAACGAATTAAACACTTTATTTTGATTTTCCACTCAGTTCGGTTTCATCTTCTTCACACCATGATTTTATTTGGTCAACGCTAGTTTCTGTTGTTTTTGGTCCTTCAGAGTTTCCCAACTTTTCTACCTTATATCGATCGAATCCTTTTTCTCCTACGATTTTATAGGGTCGCAGAAATTTTTGTTTTACCTTCAAGGCGGTGCCAAATTGAGTTCTTTTTATGGCGACCATATCACCAATTTTAAATACTCGTGACGGTTTCGTTTTCCTTCTACATTGGCGACAATTTTCTTCTTGTATTTCCAATATTTCCTTTCTTGCATTTTCTCTTCGTTCGTTCCGTTCTTCTTCAAAATCACGATAATTTTTCATTTTCACTTCGACTAAAAGCTCCATTGGTGTCGTTTTGATAGCGCGTTCAAACGTCGAGTTCAGTATCCGTTGAACAGGCTTCGTGAAGTTGTACCACTTCTCTGGATCGTCCAAAGACATTTTGGTAAGAGCTGCAATAATTGTTCGATTCAGCCTTTCTACTTGCCCGTTGGAACGTGGCACTCCAGGTGTGATGTAATATAACTTAATATAACGATCCTTACAAAAATCCTGGAAATTGTTAGATGCAAACGCTCCCTCTCTGTCAGATATGATTCAGCTTGGAAACGTTTTGTATTCTTCGTCTGAATTTAAAGTTTTCGTGAGGAATAGCCACGAAAACTTCGTAAATCCGTCGATTACTGCAAAAATGTAGCGATAATGTTTCTTTGTGTTTTGCAATGGTCCTAAGTGATCGATATGAAACGTATCGAGAGGCCGATCTCCTTTTGGAATTGGTTATGTTATTCCTTCTGGTTTTCCGGGTTTTCTTTCAGCAAGAATACATCTTATGCAAACTGCAATACAATTATCATTTCTACTTTTCAGATTCGGGATATAAAATTCTTTCTCCCGCAATTCCTTCATTTTTTTATAATGAAGGTGACCTTTTTCGTGATCTTCTCGGATGATACCTGTTTTCATGCAATCTGGAACGACATGCAAAATATTATTATTATTATGACTTTTACCTAACATTATTTATGAGATAGTTCTTATATGATCCATTTTTTTAAATTTCCATAATAGCTGCAATTCTTTCATCTTTTTGTTGTCACTCTGCAAGTTTTGACAAAAACGTACTTCCAAATGTACTACCGTAACTTACGCACATCACAACTGAATTCCGACTTAATGCATCATGTAACATCTTTGTGCCGGATCGATGTTCAACTTCATAATTAAATTCTTCTAATAATAGCGGTCTTCTAATAACTCTGGTTGCTAGATCCTTTTTCCGTATGGTACATTGATAAGCCTGACAGTTGGCAACCAGTTTAAACTTTTGATCTAATAGGTATATTCTGAATTTTTTAACGGCTTCTATGACTGACAATACCTCTAATTCATAGCTAGTATAATTCCGCTCTGCATCATTGGTTTTCCTACTCATGAAAAATACAGGGTGAAGGATTGAATCTTCAGCATTTTTTTGTAACAGAACTGCACCATATGCGTCTTTGCTCGCATTGATATGCAATTCGATGGGTAACCCATATTGAAATATTTTTAATACGGGGGTTGCGATCAATGCACTTTTTAAATTTTGTATGGCTTGAAGTTGTATTTCTTTTATCTGAAATTTTGACTTTTTCTCCAGAATATCGCTTAGCGGCTTAGTGATTAATGAAAAATTTCAGATGAATTTTCTAAAATATCCTGAGGAAGGTCCAAACCGTTCTCTAGGCCCAAAGTTGTAAAATAATTTGATCCTTGTAGCTCGTCTAGCTGATATGGCTGGAATAATTTAAAGTGCTGTCCCGAATTCAAGCCATTATTTTACTTGAATATCTATTATTTGACGTTCGTTGGGTGGAAATCTTTGTGGAGCTCGGAAAACTTGTTCTTTAGTCATAGGCACCATTCTCATTTTAATTGGCGATTCGGGTGGTTCTACAGCTGAGTAATTTTTAATCAAATTTTAAATTTTTTCCTTCACTTCCACATCTAATAAATGTGACAAGTCGGGTGTGACTTGCTCATCATACAAGTCAGGGTCAATTTGTGCTAAGTAACATCCTGCGTGTTCTGGCTCAGAATTTTCCGATTGAGTTTTGTTTACAATATCGTCATTGCAATTTCTTTCTATAGTAACATTTCTTCCTTGAACTTTCAATACATTTGGTTTGATATAATTATCTTCTACCATGTGCAGTGTGACATCATTAAATATTATGCCATTAATTGTGATATCAACTATGCAGGTGCCCTTTGTTTCTACGTTAGCTCCTAAACCAGTCACTTACTTTGGTTACTAAAATTATATTTTGGATTTATAATTTTAGTTAAAGATTTTTTAATAATACAAATATTAGACCAGTATCAATTAGACCGTTTAACGTTATGTCATTAATTTTACTTGGGTGCAGCTCCGTTATTTGTACTATATGAGCTGCCGAGATAACTTTATGTAGAAAATTAGGACGTTTATGACCAAATTCATTGCAGCCGAAACAGTTATGGCCTTTATTTCTGTTTGGACATGCGTGAGCTTCGTGAGTACGTACCCCGCAATTAAAACAATATTTCTTCTTTTCTACCGGTTTAGAAATTTTTTCCAATTGTGCGACTGTATTTGGTCTTTGCATTTGTTCTACAAAAGTTGGTGTTCTTTCATCTTGTTTAATTTTTTCGTATATAAATACTTTCTCCTTCAGATCTTCAATATTTTTAGCCGCATACAAAACCATTTTTCCACTTGAAGTATCTCTGATGCCATCGACTATATAACTGACGACCGATTCCTCATCGAGTTCCGTTTGAGATGCTGGCCCTAACATAGTATACAAATATTCGCTAACAGTTTCATCTGACTTTTTCTTCCTTTCCCGGAAAAGCTTATGATCCTCTATACTAGTTATTCTACCACTAAATTCTTGTATTAATGCTATCTTCAGATCGCGATAACAAGCTGGTTTAACTTCACAATCCATCTAAAGTTTCGCCGCTCCAACTAAAGACTTGTTACAAAATATAAACCGTTGTAGCTCATTCCACGTAAATGTAGTTGCATAACGTTCGAAATCTGCAATCCAATTTCTCACGCAAATTTTATTGTCTCCAGAAAATGTTGCCACTAAATTTTCAAAATCTGAAAAATTTAACCTATCTGTCGAATTAGTTGTTGTTCCCTGAATTCTGGTGGAATTGGCCCATGTCTCTTCGTCATCAAAATGTACTGCTGAATCACTGGTTCTTCTGTTTCTACCCATATCAAAATAAAATTTAAAATAACTTTACAAAAATTTGCTTTTATTTTTAACTTTTATGGAAATTTTTTTTTTTTTATTTTTTATTTCTTTATTGAATTTTTTTTCTTTTACATAAAATATTTAGCGGCAATAATAACCATGGTATTATAACCATGCGTTCTTATTTATTACCGTACTACCTTCAAATTTATTACCGTAATAACTGATAACCTCAAAAGGAATCCAGAAGCTTCGTTTCTACTCCGTTAGCTATATAAGCACGTGTTGTGTGTATTTCTTTTTCACCGTTTCACCTTTTAATTTAATTTATTCACCTACTCAATATAAATTTAAACTTATAATCTTCCAAATAAATGTTAAATTTTCTTATTTACATATCTTCCACATGTTTATATCTTTCACCAAATTTTAATACCGACGAAATTTGGGGTAAAATAAATAGTGTTACCCCATTGTTTATTTATATGCTTAGTCATTACAAAAATGTTTAAAATGCTCACACTAGTTTTAAAACGTTAAAAAAAAAAAAAATCATTGTAGAAGTGTAGAAGTATATTGTCACTCTCATTTAATGTCTCTTATTTCAATTTCATATATTTCACAATAATTGATGCAGTTACTTATAATATTAGGTATTATGCATAATACATATCAACACATGAAATAACAATCAATTAAATAAACACGTTCATAATTAAAAGTCATCTTTTTTATTTTAAATCAGATAATATAAAATATAATACATGGCGCATTCGGTTTAAAAGAACCTCCTGGAAAATAAATTGAAATAAAATAACTTTAAAAGAAAAAGTTTTAAAAAAAAAAATAAGTTAAAAAAAATTTTGTTTTTTAATTAAGTCGACATAACTGTATGGGTGCAGTTAAGATAACCATGAAGAAACCGCATGGAAGACCACTTTAAAATACGAAATATGATATGTCTATATGTTAACACCAGTATGGATTACGTGAAGAAGATAAATGAATTAAATTTACAAGGAAATATAAAAGAAAATAGGAGTTGGTTTTGGCAAAATTTTAAAATTTTTGCCACAGCTATAGAATTAGCCAAAAAAGCAGAAGAAATACAGAGACACCGCGTTTCTGAATGCTGAAGGGACTTGAAGCCCTTGAAATACTCAACTCATTCAACCTAACAACAGATGAACAAAAAAGCTACAAAATTATTTCAAAACTTCTGTAAACCAAAGTGCAATATCATTTATGAGAGATTTCTGTTTTATACCAGAAATCAAATAGATAAGGAAGCATTTGATAATTTTCTTATGGATATAAAAGTTCAAGCAATTAAATGCGATTTCACCAAAGAAAATGAAATGATTAGAGACAGAATAGTTTTGGGCACGTGTGACATAACATTACAGAAAAAATTACTGGATATCCCAACGCTTACAATGGAGACAGCAATCGATCATGCCAGGACAGCCGAAGTCTCACAAAAAGAAGCAGCTAGTATGCAAAAACCTGGGTCATCAGTGGATTTAATTGGACACAGATACAAAACAAAACACTAATACTTATAATAATAATTATAATTATAAAACTAACTATTCTAAAAATACTAACAAAACATTTTTAGAACACTTTCAAAACAAACAATTTTAGAAAGGAAAATGTAGAACATTCGACCTGTAAATTTTGCGGTAAAATACATGCATACGGTAATTGTCCAGCTTATGAAAAAAAATGCAACAACTGCAAAGGAAACAATCATCTAGCAGTAGTTTGTAACTTATCAGAAATAAGTGCGCCTATAAGAGAATTATTAAAAAATAACATAGTTTTTGGATGTTTACTTATTCATGATACGTGCTTGAAAAAAATAAAAAAATAAATTTCTGAAGCAACTGTATTAAAGCCTTTTGACGGTAATGCAGGTACAAACAGAAGCACCATACAAACAGATGCGTCAAAAAGTGGTTTGGGTTGTGCGTTGCTACAAACAGGAAGACCTGTGTTTTTCTTCACGCAGCTTAACAGATACAACAAGGTAGAATGTAAACCAACGGTTTTTAAAAGCTCATATTTTCAAAACTCAATACAAACTGTTTAGAAGTGTGACTTGCACAAAAATTTGAAAATTTCATGTAATCAGAATTCAGAAAAATGAAAATAGGACTTTTTTGAAATTTTGAGCGGCCTAAGTCCGAATCCTATATAACCAAGAAAAACCGTTAACACACGTAAAAAAAATAGCAAATTTTCATTTTCAAATTTTCAATAGCGTAATAACTCTTAAAGAAAGGGTGATACTAAAAAATTTTCTGAAGAAACTTATACTAATTCTAAAAGTTCTTTCTTGTCTCAAAATTTCAGAATCCTATCTAAAGGCGTGCCGGAGTTATGAAAAAATAAATTTCATGCAAAATGTGGTTTTCACATAACGGTAAATTTAAATCGTAAATTAAAAAATATTACATAATTTTGATATTGTTTTATATAGATAATAAAGTTTTCGATTTTCTGGCGGTTTTAAATTGCAAAACTATTGCGCAGAGCCTGAGATATATACATTTGAAAATGGGGCTTTTTCGCAATTGTGAAGAGCTGTAACTTTGGAACCTTCTACAACTTAAATAAACCTTTAACACACATAAAAATATATTACTGTAGCTTTAATTTTTATATCTTGCAGAAGTAAAATTTGTACAGGTTCCTAAGTTACAGGTGTTTAAAAATAGCAACTGACAATTTTTAAGCCCTAATAGCTCATAAACAGGGGGTGGTCCAAAAAAAATTTTCTGAGCAAACTTATACTAACTCTAAAAGTTATTTCTTGCCTCAAAATTTCAAGCCTCTATCTAGAAGCGTACCGGAGTTATGAAAGTAGAAAAATCATGCAAAATTTGGTTTTCACATAACAGTAAATTTAAATACTAAATTTAAAAAAATTGTATAATTTTGATAATAATTTACAAAGTTAAAAAAAATACCTGTCGAATGACGTTTTCAGATTGAAAAAATCTTAAACAGAACATAAGATATATGCATTTAAAAATAGAGCTTTTTCAAAGTTTGAGGGGCTGTAGCTCCGTAATGGGTGGGGCTACATGAAAAAGTTGTTCCACAAAATTATTTTTTTATGAGACCTACCCATGGTTAAAATTTTTTTTCTCTATTTTTAACGGTGTAGAAGTTTTGTAAACAGACATACGGAAATGTGCTAAAAATGAACTATGTACAAATAGAAAAAGAAATGTTGGCAGTAGTTTTTGCATGCAAATTTTATTCATATATATATGGAAGAAATGTAGAAATAGTCACAGACCACAAACCATTATTTGAATAATGACAAAAGAATATAATAAAATACCATCAAGTAGATTGCAATGTATGAAGTTAAAATTAGAAAAATATAAATTGAATTTTACTTACCTACTTAGTAAATTTATGCATTTAGCCGAATGGCAAGAAGTTATTGTGAAAAAATAGAGCCAGAGGATAAAATAAAAGGATTAGAGGAAATGGTACATACAATTAATGTTAGTGAAGGCAAAATACAAGAGTTTAAACAAGAAACAAATAATGATAAGATTTTAGTGGAGATTAAAGAAAACATACTAAAACGGTGGCCAAATGAAAAAAGTAAAGTAGGTAATAGGCTATCATTTTTTTGGAAATTTAGAGAAAAATTATTTTTAGAAAATGACTTTAAATGCAATGATTATTAAATGCAAAGTATGTCAAAAATATAGGTCGTCAAATATAAAAGAACCCTTAATAAATCACCTGATTCCAGATTTCAGATTCACCATAGTTAAAGTTAGGAATGGATTTTATGGAGATCAATGGAAAAAATTACTTAATAGTAGGTGATTATTTTTCAAAATACTTAAATATTATACCCAATAAAAAAAAAAAGATCCAAAATTGTAATAGATAAACTTAATATATTGTTTAGTCATAAAAGTTACAACAAGTAGTCGTCAATATCCTAAATCCAACGGTTTCACAAAACGAATGGTTCAAATCGCAAAAAAATTAATTTTAAAATGTAGAAAAACAGGAACAAATTTTTGGCAAGCCTAACAATGCTTATAGGAATTCTCCGATTAAAAATTCAGAAATTTCTTCAGTACAATTATTAATGGGTAGACAAACTCGTACAATAGTACCAAGAAAAAACAAGTTTTACAAACATTTAAATAATGCCTATATAATAAAATAATACCTATTCTAAAAAAAAAAATAATAATAATAAATGTATATTATGATAGAAATTCAAAAAAAGAGGTACATTTTTTTAATGTGGAAAAAGTATGGGTAAGAGAAGGAAAGTATTGGAAACCTGGACATATAGAAAATAAACATAACACACCTCGTTCTTATATTATAAACTCAGAAAACAATAAAAAATTGAGAAGGAATTTTTACTTCCTTCGAAAACGAAAATAAGTCAATAAAAAACTAAATACATAATATAATAATTTACATCAGAATTTCACTATGGGTGCTCTTAAATTTACTTAAACCATACGGTTCAATTAATATTCGACTATTCGACTAGATATTTTAATCCTTAACTTTGGACTTAACTAGATATTTTAATCCTTCACTAACGTTTGAATTAAAAAAAAAATAAAAATTAAATTTTTAAGTTTATGAATAAAATAAAATATTGATAATTTAATTTAACCTTAATTTTACACTTTATTTTATTACATTAATATATAATAAATATAGTAAATGAATTTAAAAAATGAATTATTATCATTAAGTTATACTATATAAGTAAATGAATTTATTAACTGAATTATCACTATTAATTTATGAAAAACACAAATAATTTTTTAGAATTGTATATCTTATATTAAATAATTAACTATACCTTAACAATATGTTAAATATTAATTGTACTTTAAAATACTTAATTTTAACTAAAAAGGGGAAATGTAGAAGTATATTGTAATTCCCATTTAATTCAATGTTAATGTTTAATGTTTAATTCTTGTTTCAATTTCATATGTTTCATAATAATTGATGCAGTTACTTATAATGTTAGCTATCTACATTGCATATCAACACATGAAATAATAATCAGTTGAATAAAGGCGTCAACCATTAAAAGTAATATTTTTTTATTTTTAAAACAGACAATATAAAATATAATACACAAATATCATTTATTTCATCAACTTATTATTTATTTCATCTACATTGAAAAGTTGTGTTGCAGTTTTGTTCAGGTTTTCTTTAGATGTCGCACTTTAAGTAGCTAAATTGGTTGAGTTTCTTTTTTTCTGCTTTATTTTGCATTGAGGGCAAAACCAAATTTTTTCAAGATCCAGTAAGAGATCCTTCACAACTTCACTGTCCAAGTTAGAGCAGGTGTTACACAGCTATTTCTTACACTCACAATCACATTGAATTAAATTATTCGATCTTAAATTAATCTTTTTCTTGCACCGATCACAATTATTGTGATTTACGTTTGATATTTTGCAGGTATGGAAATGAGCTCATGATAAAGTTGTTTGAACTTTTAAGGAATGTTGCTGGCGCGTGCGCGTGCGCATGTTAATGTTATTAAGTTTTATGCAAATGAACTCACGACAAAGGTATTTAAACTTTTAAAGAAAGTTTTTCATGAGAAAAGTGATTGAACTTTAAAAGAATGTCGTTGGCCCGTATGCATATAGAAAAGTTGTTTATTGTTTTTTTTTGATAATTAAAATTTTAGTGTGAAAGGTCTTTGTTTAGTTAGTAATTTTGAAGGTCAACTGGTTAATGTAGAACAAGTAAGTGCAATGATGTTGTTGTGATAGTATAGTAACATAGATTATTGTAAATAATAAGAATTTATTTTATCTTTTAATAAAAAGATTTCACGGCCAACCAGTTATTGTTACATACTATTAACGCAAAAGTGCAGTTGTTATTATTATGAGATAAATAAAATGCAAATGTTCACTTTGCTATTGCATCTTAGTTTTAAAGTGATTTAAAATAAAGGATGTATGTATAAAATCATGAGGAAAAAAAAGTTGTATTTAGTGATTAATTGTTATGTTTAAGAATAAATATTTTGCAAATTCTTTGTTCTTGCAAATTACTTACTCTTGTATTATGCAAATTAATTTGTAATATGCATAGAGGCATGTAAAAAAATAAAATTTGATAAATAATTGTAAAAATTAAAAAAAATAAAATGTAATAGATTTTTACTGATTTATTGAGAACTATATATATAACTATATATTTTAAACTTTACATTTAATTTTTTTTTTGTTTATAAAACTTAAAGGTACAGAGGAATAATTGTTATTGAATTTTGGTTTTACAGATTTTATTTTATATGTTTTTATTTCAGGTACAGTAATAACTTGATGTTCTGCTGTTCTTCAAAATTTTTTTGATAAAATGCAAATACCATCCTTGTCATTTGTTAAAATCATTTCCCTAATTTTTTCAAAATTTATTGAGGAATCGTAATTTAGTCTTATCTCTTTTACTTTACCAACAGCCGTTTCAGTTTGAGTTTTAGTGGAAAATTGAGCATGTATTAGATTTTGCGTTTTAGATTTTGAATAGACTATATTATATCGGAAAGATGTAGTGTTATAAAATCGGACCCCGCCAAAGTTATTGGGAGCATGTATCAACGATCTTAGATTTTAAATAGACTATATTATATTGGAAAGATGTAGTGTTATGAAATTATGAAAAATATCCTTTAGTATGTAATGGGTGTTTATAGTTTTGCGACAAAAATTAATAATAATTTTATTAATTAATATAAAACTTGAAACAGGTATATTTTGTGCGGTTGTATATATAAAATATTGACTAAAATGACTAATGAACTTAATCATAAACTTGATTTGAATACAGAATTCTTCAAATTCTGAAATGTTGTTTATATACTGTAAAGGATCGATTGTTTATTGTTGTTGAGTAGGTGATCCCACAGTATAAGCACCTTGTTCAGTACCAGTATACATTTTATTAATTTTTTTTTTTTTTTTAACGTTTGTTATATGTATTGTTTTTATAAAAATATTTTTTGTATTCTGTATTAAAGTTAATTGGAATTTTTACTTTTGTTTTATTATATTTGTTATCTTTTTCTGTGTTTTAGTTAGCACTTGTTTTCTTGTTCTTATTCTATATATTTTGATAGTTCTTTTTATACGGCACAAGATCTTAAAGTCTACTTTTTATATAATAATAATAATTGATTTTTATTCAATCGATAGGTTTTTATTTTGTATTATTTATTATTGTTGATGTTAGTATACAATTAAATAAAATGCTTTATTTAATATTTTCGTTATTTTAAAATGATTCATTAATATTACTTATTATCTATTTTAGTTTTTAAATTTAATTATAATATTTTGTAATTTTATTTGTAATTTTGTAATCTTATAATTTAAAATATTCATATTTTTTTTATAATATAAAAAAATAATGTATTTTTTGAAATTATAAAATAATGTATTTTTCGAAGCAAGATATATTTATTTGATCTTAACCTTATGGGTTTATTTATTTTCTTAATGATTTTACAGTAATAGTTATAATTCAACTAATTTTTAAGATCTTCCAAAAGTAAGTTTTTTTTCTTTTAAGTTTACACTTTTTTAAAATATTTTTTATTAAATTATTAATAAAAAAATACCTTTGTATTATTTTTTTTTTGTTTTCCTTTTTTTTCATTAATGAATTTTCCTTTTGTAAATTTAATTCAATAATAATTGAATTTTTTTGTTTTTTTTTTGGAAAATTATTGTTCACATTTAAAATTAAACTGGAGAAAATTAAATTTGTTAGGTAAAATTAGATAATTTATTTGTTTTCGAATTATTCAAATACTTATTGTTTCATTTCGTTTTGTATTGTTTGTTGTTTTTTTTTTAAATAAGTTTTGTTATGAACAAAATTTTCAATTCTTACAGTTTTATTCAGATAATTTTTAGCACTTGAAGTTTTTTTTTTTTTTTTTTTTTGTTTAATTAAGTAATGAATATTTTAAAAATTAACTCACTTTATTATAATTACTTAATTTTTACTTTTAAAGTATATTTTTTTTCTTTTAACTGTGTACGTGGTGTAAACCAAAAGAAATATGTTTTGTATTAATTATATGTCCAGCAACATAATCTGTCAGTTATGTGCATTTTTCAAACGATCATTCAGTACTGTTTGTGGCGTCAACTTAATGCAAGTGGTTTAGTATTTACATGGCTGGCAGTGTAAAAATTACGGCAGGTACAAAGGTAAGCTATTTTTTGAAGAAAAATTGTTACACCACATATAAGAATAAGTTATTAGCTACGATCCTCATTTTGAAGAAAATGTGTCAAGATTATTGGACGATTTCTCTGACAACGATGAAATTAGAAATCCAAATTTTTGCCTATTAAGCGTTCATGAGACTTATTCAGAAGAGGAATAAGATTCTGAAGGGAACAAATTGGTGCACAGTGAAAATATAGGTCAAATACACCAAAATTTACCAGTTAGAAATTCTCTAGTAATGAACTTACCAATGATTATGAAAAAGAATCTGAAGAACCTTCTTCAAAAGCTAATTATTATTATGGTAAAAATGGTTTTAAGTGGGAAGCGCAAGAACCAACACACTGCCTGAAAATACCGTTACATAATATTGTACGATTACCTGCTGTTCGAAAAACAAATATTTTGGTTGTAATAGCAAGCGAATTCGCATAATGGTCTTTAATTTTTGACAATAACATACTTAACATGTTAATTGAATGCACAAACGAAAAGATGAATCAAATTAGCAGTAAATATAGTAATCCAAATAGATATGATCTAAAACCCATCGATAAAATAGAATTCAAGGCATTTTTAGGATTTCTCTTTAAATCCAATCATGAATATACGACATTGTTATTTGCAAAAGATGGTACAGTCAGAGCCATATTTAGAGCCACAATGTCACAAACAAGATTTTTGATTATTCTCAATTGCCTTCGTTTTGATAATATACACACTAGAAGCGAGCGATTGAAAACTGATAAGTTGGCGGCTTTTTCTAATATATTCAACAAAGGCCGGGCATGTGCAAAGGAGATGAAGAGCCGTTTCCTCCTCTTCTTCATCTTTGCAGACTCTACAATAGTCGTTTCCGGATAAGCCAAGCCTTCTGGCATGTCTCCCTATTAGATAGTGACTGGTGATTATACCCATTGTCATTCCAATATCTGCCCTTTTGAGATAAAGCAGATCATTAGATCGTTTTAAATCGATTTTGGGCCATATAAATTTTGTGATATTGCACTAGGTCAAGTTTGACCATTTGTAATTTACTATATCCGTTATTTCCTACCGAAGTAACGTTTTGCTTGTGGATAGAAGTACCCCTAGTCTTCCCCTATCCAACAGGACTTGTAAGGTTGTACCAATTCTTGCTAGTTCATCAGGTTTTTCATTTCCGGAAATACCTCGATGTCCTGGTAACCAGCAAAGCTGAAAGCAATACTGCCATCTCGTTAAGAAGTTTTCGGCAGTTTATTACAGTCTTCGAGGTTGTACATGTTGATTCCAGAGATTTTAACACAGCCTGACTATCTGACAGGATACATACTTGCTTTACAGTCAAAACGCTTCTATTCAGTAAAATCAAGGCTTTTTGAATTGCCATAATTTCCGCTTGGAAGACGCTACAATGGTCTGGTAATCGGAAATTATGACTGAAATTTAGATTATCTGAGAAGACCCCGCATCCTACACTACTGTTCATTTTTGAATCATCCGTGTAGAATTGTACTCCTTCGAAGGTCATCACTGTGTTCGAGTTCCAACTCTCACGGCTTGGTATGCTCGTCACATGATATTTCCCGAAGAAGTACGTGGATGACGTGGAGTCCACCAAGATGGGAATGGAATTGGTTGAATTGGTTTATGATATCCGAGTGACCTTCTCGTGAATTAATCCACTGGGATGTAGCTTTTAATCTCACAGCTGTGTTTGCGGCTGCAAATTTGCTATAATATTCTAAAGGCATTAGATTAGGCATGATGTCTAATGCCGCAGAAGGGGTTGTTATTAAAGCGCTACTAATACATAGTGTGGCAGTTCTTTGAACCCTAGCGAATACCTTGCGGTTGACCTCTTTATCGATTGCCTTCCACCATACTAGGACTTCGTACATAAGAATGGGTCTTACTACGGATGTATATAGCCAGTAACTCATGTATGACTGAAGCCCACATTTCCTATAAATGGCTTTTTTACACGAGCAGAGTGCTATTGAGGCCTTCTTTACTCTTTCTGAGATGTTAGCCTTCCAGCTTAACTTCCTGTCTAGAGTTAGACTCAGAAATTTTGCCGTTTTGCTAAAGGCAAGAGTGGAGCCATTTAACGAAGTCGGCTTTATTTTAGGAATTTTATATTTCCTTGTAAAGAGAACCAGTTCGGTTTTCTGTGGATTTACTGACAGGCCACAGTCTGTAGCTCATGTTGTGATTTTGTTTAGTGCAAGTTGCAAAACGTCCCTGAGACTGTCTGGGAACTTACCACTGACAATGACAGCAACATCATCCGCATAGGCGATTGTTGTGCAGCCCGCCCCTTCCAGTATTTTAAGCAGTTTATTTACCACCATATTCCAAAGAAGGGGAGATAGCACCCCTCCTTACGTGGTCTTTCTCTTCGCAAATCTTTTTAAGCAGGGCCTAAGTTGGCACTGATGGCCCTGCTATTTAGTATATTAGCTATCAGTGCTCTTAGCTCCGATTTTACTCCTAGGCTTATGAGTGCATCTACAATTGCTGCCTTATTGACGTTATTAAACGCTCCCTCAATGTCTACAAAAGCTGCAAGAGTATACTCTTTGCAATTTAAAGATCTTTCAATCGAGCTCGTCAAAATGTGAAGTGCAGTCTCCACTGACTTCCCTTTACCGTAAGCATGTTGAGAGACTGACAACCGATTTTTACCTAAGTTGCAGGGGATATGGATCTCGATCAATCCTTCTAAGGTTTTTAGAAGGAAGGATTCCAGGCTTATAGGCCGAAAGTCTTTCGCATAGATGCGACTACTTTTGCCGGCTCTGGGTATGAAGACTACTCTGATCTGTTTCCATTCATCGGGGATAAGCCCTAAACTAAGACGACCACAGAAAATTCTTTTTAGCCAAACCAGGGTAGTAGATGAAGTTTGCTGGATTTCAGCTGGTATAATACCATCCAGTTCGCTTGACTTAAATGGCTTGAAAACTATCTATAGCTCATTACAGTTTGCCTCTTGTAACCACCACCTCTGAGATAGTAGATGGAGTATTCAGAAGACAAGCCACCTCTGAGCTATTATTTGTGTACCCAGGAAAATGGGTTTTTAAAAGTAATTCTAACGCCTCCTCGTTTGTGGTAGCCCATCTGCCATCTTTTTTCTTAAGAAGACTGGGGACCATGGGGTTTGTCGATAGGATGTTCTTAAGTCTAGATGCCTCCGAGAAGTTTTCTATACCTCCACAGAATAGTCTCCAGGTATCTCTTTTTGCCTTTTTAAGTGCTAAGAGCCGTTTTATAAGAGCTCCAGTCCTGTACCTCATTCCTTTTTTTGGTTTTATTAAAAGCCCTCCTACTATCTCTATTTAGAGCTGTGATTTCATCATTCTACCAAGGTTGTTTAGGTTTTTCCCTAGGCTTACTGATGGGACACGAATGCTCTAAGGACTTATTGCAGGCCTTAGTAAAAACTTTTACTAGGCTATTTAGAACCTGGATATTTTTAGGAATTCCAGTATTAAAGTATTAAAGGGGGAAGCGTTGACTTAAGTGCTCCCTATATTTGTTACTGTCACTTCTATTAAGATTTCCATAGACTGACTTTATTGGAGATCTTTCGTACTCACTCAAGGTTTCTGTGATCTGAAAAGGAATGCTCATCAGAAATTTTCCATGAGTTTATTTTAGAATAAATGGAGTCTGAGACTAAGGTTATGTCTAGGACTTCTTTCTTATTACTAGTAATAAAGGTAGGTTTCCTGCCAATGTTACAGGTAAAAGGTTAGTACTTGAAATGCAATCAAAAAGTGACTCACCTCTTTCGTTGGTATCCGAACTAATCCAGATCTCATGGTGAGCATTGGCGTTGCAGGTTATGATGACCCCATTGTTCACCCTTCTAGCATCCGTTACCAACCCTGCAAGATTGGATGCAGAAAGTGAATTCTGCGAGTCGTGAGGAAGATACGCCGCAAAAACCCAGAGCCTTGAGTTTTTTAACTTTAGGCTCGCCGCGACCAGATCAGCATCACTGTAATTAAACATAAAAGTTAAATTTAATGTATTTTTACCAAGTATTTATCTGAAGCATGGCGCAGTGGTTAAGTCGCTAAACTTTCAATCGAAGGGTCTTGGGTTCAAACCCCGGTCAGGTCATATAATTAAAAAATATGTAGTCATTTTATATCGTAATAATGTATATCGTACTAAGTAGTAATAATAATAACAATAATAATAATAATAATTTTTTTCTTTTTTTTTCGAGGAAGGAAATGCGTTTACACACAAAGTGCCGGACTCCAACCTAGATTCAAGTAGACTACCGGCTAAAACCGCCCCTAACTCCACGGACACCAGTCCGGTACCGTTTTTCACATTGCCTCAGACTGGGCCTTTTCAGATAAGCACTCGTCGCTGCTGATCTACCGCCTCAACCTCTTGGTTCTTGGTGCGAAGCGTATCTTGCACAAATTCCGCTACCAGGCGCCAGTTTTCTTCTGTTTCAAGCACATACTCTACTATATTGTCTGGTGACAACGGTCCGAGTATCGGTTCCACTGCAGATCTTCCATCCGTCCACCGATCGCATTGGAAGATCACGTGTTCTGCATCATCTCTGCCTCTCCCACAATAGAAACATTTAGGTGTCTCGACTCGTCCCATCCTTTGAAGGTGTGACCGAAAGCATCCGTGTCCGCTTAGGAACTGCGTGAGGAGGAAGTTAACCTCCCCATGTGTACGACTAACCCACCTCTTTATCTGCGGCGGAAGCCGAGCGGTCCATCGTCCCTTAGGCTCGACGTCCCAGAGCTTTTGCCATTTGTTTGTGGTGCAGCGTCTCTCTTTCGTGGCCGCTCTCTCTCGCCCGATCTCCGTCCTTCTCCAGTAGATATTTATTCTTTCTAACGCCAGCAGTCCGACGGGAATAGGTAATGGGGCACTTTGGCGTGGGAATTTTGTGCGGGAAAGAGATAACAATAGCAATGTTAATGAACTCACGAAAGGTGTTTGAACTTTTAAGGAATGTTGTTGGCGGGTGCGCATAGGAATCTTATTAAGCTTTATGGTCACGAAACAGGTGTTTGAACTTTTAAGTAATGTTGTTGGCGCGTGTGCATATAGAAAAGTTGTTTATTGTGAATAATTGCATAATAAGATTGAAATATTTTTTTTTTTTGCATTATGTTAGTTTGAAAGCTTTTTTAACACAAAAATGCAGTTGTTATTTATGAGATAAATAAAATGCAGTTATTGACCTTGATATTGTTTATGTGATAAATAATATGCAGGTATTGACCTTATATGTATGTATAAAATCATGAGAAAAAAAAGTTGAATTTAGTGATTAATTTTTTAAAGCAAAAAATGCAGGTGTTTAATATGTAATGATTTATTATATTACCTAATTATTTTGGATTTTGTAATCAAATCAGATATGGCACTCTTTGATCTATTACCGAAAATTTAGAAAAGCACAAAAATAAATATAGAATTACAAAAATTGAGTTGTTTTTCTTTTATTTTATTTTTAAAAATTTCTGGTTTCTTTCTTTTTACAGGTTCACTCTTTGGTCTTATACCAAAATTAAAAATAAATAAAACATAAAAAATCCAAATATTCTTCTTTTATTTATTTTTAAAAATTTCAGGTTTTATTCCTTTTACAGGTTTAATTCTTTTTACATTTCAGGTTTCTTTCTTTTTACAGGTTCGCTCTTTGGTCTTATACTAAAATAAAAAATTCAAAAATAAATGATACATAAAAAATTCAAATATTGTTCTTTTATTTATTTTTAAAAATATCAGTTTTATTTATTTTTACACCCTTTTCCAACTTCTGTCGGCTCAGACAAAGGAGACGTGGGCATTCTCTCAATGCAGAGAAGCTTTTCTGCAGCCACTTCTGTTGACCCCGGTAATGGGGACATGGGCATTTTCTCAAGACAGAAAAGCTTTTCCATCACCACTTGTGCTAACTCTGGCTGCTGGGGTCTGGGTTTTCTTGTCACTTGTGTGTGTTCTGACGGTTCGGGCCAGAGCTCTGGCGGCGCACTTGTTTTTTTCACTTGGTTGCACGGTAACTTTTTTAAATTTATTAGTTGGAATAAATTCAACTCTCTCTCTAATTGGAAAACTTCACATTTTCCATTTAGGTGTTTAAAATTTTCCAATTAAGTATTATTCTATTGTAAGTTTTAATACATCATTAAGTTTTAGACATGCGGCACTTATTTTTAATAAAATTATTATTATATAATATAGATTAATATATACTAAATTCATGTTGCATTAAAAACAACTTTCTAAAATGTTTGCAGGTGTGTAAAATTAAGACTATATTTGTATAAATAATTTAACATACATAATATATTATATTCAACTTACCTTGAATTTTATTTCTGTTAAAAATTTTTTATTGACATCCGATAAATCTTCGAAATAATACGGCAATTTGAAAACGGGCAATAATTGTATTAATGAATCTGCACCTGCAAAAGTTAATTCTTTAAATATTGATTATTATTATTGCCGAGAATAACCTGCAGGTCATAGTTACTATACTGATGGTTTTTTAATTGACTGTGCATCAGACAACCCTTTTTGTATAATATTTAGTTTTCTTTTATTTAAAAAAAATTTCCATTGTGTACAATGCGCAACTGCCCCACCATGATTGGTAAAATCAGATAAAAAGAAAAGGCTGTTGGCTTATTTTAATGTAGTAAAAAACAAAATGAGCAGCAGGAAAGCAGTAGCTGATCTACAGTTTATTATTGGAAATAATAAGCAATATTTCTTGAAGGAATATGCTTTAATAGCTGAAGGATCACTGATACCAATGCTGCTTCTGTTTAAAGCACCTTACTCGTTCGAAGAGTTAAATAGTGATGTTAAACAACAAAATGAATTCAATAAAAGACAAATAAATAGTCTTGACTGGGATGATGGATTTATAGAATATTCAGCAATTAAAAATACATTAAACGAACATTTAAATTCATTCGATGTCGTTTATGTGAAGGGGTACCAGAAAAAGGAATTTTTAGATAAATTTGTTTGCAATTCAGTAGAAGTTATCAATTTAGATAATGACATTCCATCTCTTCAGAAACTAAGAAATTTTACAACCATTTGCCCTCACCATAACATTACTGAAAATTTAAAAAGATGTGGTGTAAAAAATTGTATGAATTTATATATGTATTTAATAAAAGAAAATAATAGGTTTTAAAAAATATTTGTTTTATTTATTGTTGACCAAGATAATTTTTCTGACAAAAACATAGGTATTCATAAAATAGTCTGGAATAATTACACTGAGCTATGTGTAAATTCATTGGAATGTAGAAATCTTCTTGTTCCAATCTTAGTTTATTCTTTTCAATACATCTCTCAAAATGTTTGAATATATATTCTCGTATATTTATCATTGCTTGTATAAAGTCTAGCATAAGACAAAAACGAGTATACTCATCTAACTGCAATGTAAGTTTTTTAGTGCGCTCTGCATGATTAAATGTTAGCAAAAATTCCTTTGAATTTAATTTGGCTTGATTGTTTTGAAAATTGTGATAAAATGTATACCACTCCAAATAATTCATATCGCTCATGACTTTGTTTTGCCGTTGGAAAATTATTGATACAGCAAAATTCTCAATATTAAATCCAATTTGAATTTTTATTGTTTGTTTTTTATCCAAAAAATAAATATAGATTAATAAAAGGTTCTGCGCTGGCTCGCCTTTTTCTGTTTCAAATACTTCTGACTTTGTTGGATGCTCCATTTTTTGTTTTAGTTTAACTGATTAATTCTATTTTGAATTTTGTATTTATAGTTTTTCTACCACATTTTTAAAAATTTTTCGAAATATTCTTTGTATTTTTTATCGTTTTTAAGTGGGGATGATGTGTCGAATAAATTAAGAAAATATTTTAAGCTTTTACGGGAACTTCGCATCCATAGATATATACAACAATAATGACGGCACACAAATGTTAAATTACTTTGTAAAAGCTTATTGTTGATAACAAAACATATCCATTAATTTTGTAGAAATTTTATACTCTCACAAATGGCGGAAGTTCAAATGAATCAAAATATTCTGAACACCCCTGAACTGGAACAAATATTGCTAACCAATGTATTCCCTTTTCATTAGAAGTATCAGTATTTAGCACTAAAATACTAGGTTTTAAAACTTGTTTTGGAATGAATCAAGAGCATAAACGCCTCTAAATATTTTATGTGTTAAGTTATTACATTTCAGCACCTTTGAAATCTGAAGTGTATTCATTTTCTTGCAAGCGGGAAATATCAATTAGTCGAGTATTTCCTCGTATAAATGTTGTTAAAAATTCTGCTTTAAGTTTTCAATTTGTTAAGACTATATCTTAAAGACTATATATCCTATAAAGACTATATCTTCCATTTGTTAAGACTTTTTCAAGCAAATTTATTAAGTTATTAATTATTTTTTCGTTATCGATATGTCCAAAAGAGTAATTCTCAATGTCTGTTCTTTTTAAATCTCTGACAGGAAATTTATACTTTAATACCTTTACAATAGTTTTACATTTTTCTTTTATGCCTGCCACAGCAATATTTTTTATAAATATTGTATTGTTGACGTCCGTACAGAACAATAAATCTACTACAGCACATGCCATTTTCAAATGAATAGAAATAGTCCATTAAACTTCCTTTTATATGTTTACGTATACGTTACGATTTTTATCAATTTCGATATTGGCATCGAATTATGCAAATACAATACAAGTTAATGTTGAAGTTAATGGAGAGCTGAGTCTTGCTTCAATCTTTACTACTCCATGGTTTAATAAACTCTGACATATATCAATTCCCATTCCGTCTGGTGATAAATCAAAAGCTAGTATTGTACAACCTTTTGAAAAAAGTTCTTTTGAAATTTGATGTCCTCCATCAGAGTGATGTAAGCCAGAATTACAAAGATTATTCGATGTAAAACTTGTTTCAATTGTAGAGTTTTGTGTAGGCACTCCATCCACATATAACTGAAATCGTGTGAGATTTTGATGATCGAAATGGTATGGATTTTTCGATCTTTTACCATTAAAATTTTCATTATTAACCATACAAAATACAAGAGCTTTTAATATTTGCCCTATAAATATATTATCCAATGATAAGTTGGAAGTGTTAACTGGAATTGTAAATGTTTTGATATCACTTCTCGTATAAACATATTTCGCGTTAGCCTTTTCCAGTACAGTATTGTGTGCTATCCATATGCTAGGATTAATTGTTAAATGTTTCATATATAATGTAGCTTCGAGAATTTCTAAATAACTTTCATCGTTATCGTTAAAGAAAATATAAAAATCTTATTTCTCTAATGCTAAAAAAATGCGAATGTCAACATTATTTAAAAGTAATTTGGAAGTACTGAAGAAATCTACATGTAATTTTCCCATTAATTCTACTATTGCAGAGTTGTTGTATGATTTTTGTCTTGATTTAGAACCAGAATTGTTAAAATCATTGACATTTGGCTTATCCAATTCCCAACCAAATGCTTCCAGATGTATTTGACTGGAATCTATACCATAATTTAGTAAAGTAGTTATGTGTGCTTTATAATGGTATAAGGAATCTGAAGGAGTGGTGTTTTTTCCGTTTAGAGTTACATTACATTGTTTAATTAAAGAGTGTAATAAATTATTTACAACACTGGGCTGTGGAGCTGCCCTTGCTTCAGTTCCGGTTCCTATTTTATCGGTTGCACTCCAAAGTGATACATCTTTTTTAATATTTGAACTTTAAACTTTATATAGGTACTGGATAGATCTCGATATGTATCTCCATTCCCAAGCGAAACAAATTCAATAGTTGGCAGTGATGCCTCTAAAGAAGTTAAAGGATTGTATGCTACCTCATCTGAATGCAAAATACTTGTTTGTACGGGTAATGATGCAAAACGTTTTTTTTTAAAACTACTAGTCTTTTTATAGCTCTTTGTCTTTTTATAGCTCTTTGTCTTTTTATAGCTCTTCGTCTTCCACTATACATCGAATGCAGTTGGTTAACTACTGATTTCCATAAATTTTTTATGCCACCTTTGCTTTGATTAATTACGGCTTCTTTTATGTTTGCATCAGTTGCTATATCATTAAAAATATTTTTACTTGTGTTTACAGCCTCTTTTTTAAGTAAGTCCCAACCTGATGTAAAAACTGGCTTTAAGTAACGAATTAAACTTCCGAATATATTTCCAAAACCACGACCTCTTTAATAGCTGGACCAAAACCACGACCTTTCTTATAGCTGGATAAAACTGTAATAAAGGTCCTATATCGTTGATTCGTCCTCCTACTTGAGAAGAATAATATCTCACGTAAGCTCTCTCCATGTTTGATAGGATACCATATTTGAGTAGTAGTATTTATATTATTTTTGGGCAGTCAATGCTTTTTAAAGTGTAATACAATTTTTGTTGGATAGTAACTGGGTACAAATTTTATTCCATCACCGTATTGGTTACAAATTTCAATCGCCATCGTTTCAAAACATTTTTTTTCTATAGGTATGTAATGAAGATTTTCAAATTCAATATTTTAGTTTTCGTTTTTTTGTTTCGCGAAACTGTGAAAGTATAGTTGACGAAATTGAACTACCGGCCGATCTTAGTGTCTTCTTTTTTTCAGGAGAAGGTACAGTAACGGTAATTACATCACCACTTGGTGTTTCAAACATTCGATAATCAGAGCTTAGAGATGGCCTTTCTACTAATTTTTCATCTTTGAACATTTCAGTTTGAGCTAATTTTTTTAATGAATTTTCATCATCCAAATCGTAATGTGTTAAATCGATATCCATATTTGAAATTTCTTTTTTAGGGTCATATTCAAACAAATCATCAGTAACTAATGGTAAAAAATCGGTCTATGTTGATGTTGATTTGTATTTAGGTAAATCAGTTTCTGTATATGCATTTCGTTTTGAAAATAATTTTGTTTGAGTGCCTGTATCAAATGTAAGATTATTAGCCTTTTCTGGTAATCTTTTTGTGTGTCTTTTGTTAATTCCATATTCGAGAAGGCTTTGCCGATATAAGTACCATTTTTGCAATGGTTTTAATTTTTTCACATATAAAACTTTTTTCATTTTTTGATCCAATAAATCCAAGTTTTTATCATCTTGAAATAATTTGCTAAATTTTGAAAATGTTTCTGTTGACATAACAATTATTCGCTGCATTATGTCTTACTGAGAAGTGTTCCTATTACATCAGATAAGATAGTACCAATTAATGTAGGTAAAAATCCTCCATGTTGAATTAATATTTTTCGTTTAGTTTTTATACTTTTCTTAGCACAGGCTAGAAATCTTAATGGTTTTTTATGTTTTTTTAATTTTGCTTTATGTGCTGGTGATATTTTATTATTTCAATTTAATATATTGATTGCAATTTCAGCAACAGTTTTTATAATATCATCATCACAATATTTAAGAATATTTTCACGAAATTTCTTCTTGTTGCGGTCCACCATTACACAGGACGTCGAGATGGTCCGGGCCTGTGCTGGGGCATGGACAACTCACAGGCGCTGCGAATGAGACCCATTGTTTCATCCACAACAGTTTCTGCCTGTTCCCGGGCTCTGCAATTCGTTGGGTGTTCTACTAAAAACCGGTCTTCTCGAAGTATTTTGGAGAATCTACATCGACATTTCGTCGACCAAGGTGTAGGGAGACTATCCGTGACATCTCCTTCGCGACGGAAGATCTCGGCTCACTAGTGGAGGGCTGGGCATACTGGAGGACTATACCGGAAGTGATCACAAGTACATCACTTTCTGCGTTCGGGAGAGGTCAGAGCCATACCGGGGTGCTGGACAAGAGCCAGGGCGATGGCATGTCGTAAGACTTGATGATGCTAGATGCTAGAAAGAGAGCTGCCCTGCACAAACTCCTGGGTGACTTAAAATTATCAACACGGGTATTTTCCCTGGTTTTAGAGGGTGCTACACTCTAAATCGCAGTTCACCCGGGGTCCTAATTCTGCAATGAGGCGTGTTGAATCGCGAATCTCGCAAGCATTCGTTCATCTCAACCGTTCAGATGAATTCTTTGCCCAGGTCGCTGTATCGTTAATGCAGGAAGAAATATGACCTCCCCGCACTGCCACGTAATAATAATAATATGATAATAATAATAATCATAATAATAAAAATAATAATAATAATAATAATAATCATTATAATAATAATCATGATAATAATAACAATAATAATAATAATAAGAATAACAATAATAATAATAATAACAATAATAATAATAATAATAATAATAATAATAATTATAATAATAATAACAATAATTATTAATATTATTATAATATTAATAATATAATATTATTATTAATAATAATAATATAATTAATTATTATTATTATATTATTATTATTAATAATAATAATATACAATTAATTATTATTATATTATTATTATTATTAATAATAATAATAATAATAATAATAATAATAATAAAAGAAATAATAATAATAAAATAATGATAATAATAATAAAAGCAATAATAATAATAACAACAATAATAATAATAATAATATAAATAATAATAATAATAATAACAATAATAATAATAACAATATTAATAAGATGTATTTTGCTCGAATTCCGCCACCAGACGCCAGTTTTCTTCTGTTAAGAAGCATATACTCTACTATATTGTCTGGTGACAGCGGTCTGAGTATCTGTTCAACTGCAGCTCTGCCATTTGTCCACCGATCGCAGTGGAAGATCACGTGTTCTGCATCATCACTGCCTCTCCCACAATAGAAGCATGCAGGTGTCTCGACTCGTCCCATCCTGTGAAGGTATGACCGAAAGCATCCGTGTCCGCTTAGGAACTGCGTGAGATAGTAGTTTATCTCCCCATGCTTACGACTAACCCACTTCTTTATCTGCGGCAGAAGCCAAGCGGTCCATCGTCCCTTAGGTTCGACGTTCTAGAGTTCTTGCCATTTGTTCATGGTGCGGCTTCTCTCTTCCGTGGCCGCTCTCTCTCGCCCGATGTCCGTCCTTCTCCTGTAGATGTTTTTTCTTTGCCACGCCAGCAGTCCGACGGGTATAACTCCAGCAATTACGAACACCGCTGCTTCAGAGACTGTTCGGTTGGAACAGGTGACCCGGAGAGCAGCGCGTCGCTGGACAGAAGCAAGCCTTTTTCTGTACCACGCAAATCGCATTCGATCGCCCCAGACATCCGCTTCATACAACAGCACCGACTGCACGGTATTCATTAGGAGTCGTCGCTTACTTGAGGTAGGCACATGAGTATTAGCCATTAGTCTGCTCAAGTTCGCAAGCATGGCCTCTGACTTGTCAGCCATCCGTCGCAAGTACTGCCTGAAGGTGAGTTTTTGGTCGATCATCACTCCCAGTTATTTGGCAGCAGGTTTTGACACCACGCGCTCCTCCCCTACCATAAACGGTAGAATGGTCTCGATGCTCTTTTTGGTTAGAATAACTATTTCCGTTTTGGCGAGTGCTAAAGCTAGCCCTCGACCAGACATCCATGTACTTATTCTCCGCATCGCTATATTTAATTTTAGCTGCGCCAAATCGGTGGTGCGGGCGACTATCAGCTACATCGTCCGCATAGCCGTTCAAGCTCACTGCTTCTGACATTTCTAATTGCAGTAGCTCATCGTATGCCGCGTTCCAGAGGTCAGGTCCTAGGATTGACCCTTGAGCTGCCCCTGCCATGACCTTCTTAATACGTTGACCGTCTTCTGTTTCATACACGAGCGGTCTGTCCCGCAGGTAGTCTCGGATAACTCTCATGAGGTATTCTGGAACTCTGAACGCCTCTTATGCCTCCAACATATCCATCCACCTTGTAGAATTGAACGCATTTTTTACGTCAAGGGTGACGAAGAGGGCTAACTGTTGCAAGTAGTGGTTACCTTCTTCAGCCTTGCTCACGGTTTCTATTACCTCTTGAATAGCTCCTATAGTGGAGCGTACTCGCCGAAAGCCATAATGTCGTTCGGACAAGTCACCAGCACTCCTTATCGCCGAGATTAGGCGAGGCGCACTAACTTCTCTAGCACCTTGCCTGCAGTGTCCAGCATGCACAGTGGACGATATGCTGATGAAGTCATTACGTCACCTTTACCTTTGCTAATCAGCGCAAGGCGGGCAGTTTTCCACCGTTGATAGAAGGTTCCGATAATTACACAGGAATTGTACATTCTAAGCAGGAAGTCAGGTCTTGCACGGTAAGCAGCTTTCAGGGCTTCTGGGGGCAGCTTTGCGTTTACGTAAAGAGTCCACTGCAACTCCCAGCTCCTCGTCACTGAAGAGGGGAATATCACCTATTTCTATTTCAGGGGTCTCTTCACGAAGTGGGTGTGATGGGAAAAGTGCATCAACTATCCGTGTAATCGTCTCCGCACTCATGCAGCTCGGCGAAACTTCTTTGCCACCTTATGTTCCGCGGAGATAGTGTTTGCCTCCTGACGATTCCGCGCTCTTTGTGCTCTCCGTCTAAGCCGAAGGCAGAGTCTTCTGAGATCCGCAATCTCCTCGGTCCCCAATACACCAGACGTCGACGTGGTCCCGGTCTATGCCGGGCATGGACAACTCACAGGCGCTGCGAATGAGACCCATTGTTTCTTCCACAATAGCTTCTGCCTGTTCCCGGGTTCTGCGATTAGTTGGGTGTTCTACTATGAACCGGACGTTTCGAAGTATTGAGGAAAATCTAGCCTCATCAAGCCATCCGACGTTCCAACGCACTTCCGGGATAGTCCTTCAGTACCCTCCAATCCTCCACTAGTGAGGCGAGATCCTCCGTCACGAAGGAGTTGCCGGAGATAGTCTCCCTATACTCTGGGCGGCGAAACGTCGACGTACAAACAATATGGTGGAATATGGTTTACGCTACCAGAATCGTGGCCCTCAGCGCACAGATAGCATCGTTCAGGGGATGTACACACCTTCGTCTTGTGACCTGAACTCCACACCTGAAGCAGAGCCTCCTTCTATCAGGGCCTTTGCACATCCCAGCGGGGTGACCGTACCCAAGGCACTCATAGCGCTTGGTTGCGGTTGCCTTTTGCCTGACTCTGCAGCTGACGAAATCCACTTTTATGTGCTGGGTTTTTATAAGTTGTTGCGCGCCCTTTGTCCCTATGGTCACTATTGCCATTTTTTGTGACCTTCTGTTAGAGTCGGTTACCGAGATTTTGAAACTCGCGGTCCAACCGCCCAAAACTTCTTTTGAGGCATTACTCACCTCCTCCGAGGTGGTGAGGTCATCAAGATCTCTAATCTCCACCGCCTCTTTTGGTTCTAAGCTGCAGACGCTGCGTTCTCCCCCAGTATAGTTTTGAGGGAGTCACCAGCTTTATTTCCTGTTTTGGCCCCAGGACTTCTCCGACCCGCGTCTTACGAATCGCTCCTACCCCTGTCCCGGTGCTCTCAGGGTTAACTTCCTTCCTGATAATGTGTAATACTTCAGCATAAGATTTGCCTTGGGCTGGTTTAATCAAGATTGCCTCCCATAGAAGTCCTCTCTTTCGTTCTCCTTTATTAGTACTAGTTTTCCCCCCGACTCCAGCGGTGACATTCTCCAGGACTTTACTCCTGGCTTTTTCTTCCCCTTTCTTATCTTTTTTCTTGGTACCACCTTGACCCAGGTACTGGGTGTCTCTCACAGCTTTTCCAATTTCTTCTTCCTATGCTTCTCCTGCTCTCTATCCTCTCCCTCTTTTCTTATTTCCCCTTTTTCCCTCAATAGCGGGCTGTTGACTAACCGCTTCTGGCTAGGAATAGGAAGTCTCTGCGTCATCACACCCATATCTTTCAAGATTCAGGCGGTGATTGTTGCTGGTCCTCGCTTCGTATTTTTGGGAGCCACTACCCACTATGGCGTCAACAAGCTCAACTAGTTCTGCCAGCCCGTTTTTCAAATCCATCGATATGTTTTTTTGCCTACTAGTTGCAGCCCGCATGCAACCGATTATTGTCTGGCACAGGCGTAGCATCTGCTACCTCCTTTCTACGTCGTCGTTGTCTTGAGACATTTTTCTCCGTTTTGGAGAACTCGCCACCACCGCCAGAGGCACCGCATTCGTCATTACTTCGTTCTCTGCAATACGCGCCTGCTGCGCATTACTCCAGCCATCCAGCGAGGCACCCTTACTAATTCGTGGCGGGGTCCTTATTATCTTCTTATTTCACCTGAATGGCTCCACACACACTATTTCATCACCACCGCTTTTCGATTCATTTTTTTTCCATTTCCTAGCCATTTCCTACTCCCTAGCCAATATACTGCGTTTGCAGGTAAGAGTTTCATCCCATTATATTGGCTAAATGGGGAGATGGCATTAGTCAGTAAGAATGTGCCACTACCAAGGGAGAAATTCTTGGTGGATTCGGAAGATTCCCACCTCCCTTAGGCAAAAAAAAAAAATAGCATTCACGCTCTAGGTTTGCATCCTTCTTTATTATACAACATCGTGTAACCTGGTATTTTGAGTCCATAAACCTGTGTTATTGCCACCCATGGCTCTTGGATCAAAGTAATATCGTCGCACGTCCTCCTGAGGCGGATTTCAAGTGCGGCAGAATCTGCTTTGGATTGACGGAGCATAATTTGGAGTAGCTTCATTATCTGGGCCATCCTTAATCTCCACCACCGTCGCGTTAGCTTCATCCTCAAAGCCCATTGAGAAGCTTGTGGCATCATCAAAACTGTCAGCATTAGATCTAAGTAGATCGTCTTCATCGTCAGCCTTAATGACTTCATTCACTATCTTTAGCGACGAGGAGGATGTTACGTCAACGACATTGGATCGGACAGAGTCTGCCTCTTGGGCTTGACTTGGCCCTTCACCCATGCTAGTTGAGGCTTCCACCTCATCCTTCTTATACACCCTCAGTGTTGCCGCCGTGAAGCCGTAACAAATGACCCCTCGGGCTTTCGCTAGGTGTTGTAGGGAGTCCTTATTGACAATGACCAGCGCCTGTCTGGATTCTCCTACTACTTCCCGTAGTTTAGCAATCTTCCAATTGTGAGTTGGAAATTGGCGATTTGCCACTTTCATCATTTTGATAATCGTGTTTGCTTCGGCAGATTTCCTAGGAAGCCATACCCTAGCTCTTGACCTGCTAGAGATTTGTGCGTGGCGCCCGGCCACAGACTTCCCACCTTACCTATCGCCTACTTATAGGGATCTACCGATCTCTGATCAGCGCAGACTGTCAATTTGACGTGGCCCTGATGTCTGCCAGCGCCTCTACAGGAGGGTGATGGTCCCGGATTTTCTTCCTATACCTGGAAGAAAGTTGTGTTTAAAGTAACAACAACCTTCTTCCTGTTAACGGGTTACTGGGGGAAATACCCCCATCCTCTAACCCCTCATCAATAATTGCCAGAATTAAACTATCCTTGGCAATTTTACTCAACGGCTTGGTTACCTGGTTGCTCCCTAGCAGCCTAGGCTTTTTGAATCTACCCTGTGGCTCATCTTATGACTTCTGTCTCTGGGACTAAGGCCCTTCGATAAACCTGGGATTGGTCCTTCTTGGGGTTGACCTGGCCTACTACTGTTTTGGCCCAGGCTAAGCAGTTTTTGTGCGCCCCAGATAACTGACTAATATTGAGATAGCTTAACCTCTCAATTATTTTATAGGCCGACTGTTTATCGAAGAAGGTTTGTTTCGACGGGTGCACTTTGCGTATCGTCCTTGGTTGTTCGCGACTTTCCTTAACACTGCCAGTGCCCGGTTTGGTTTCTTTACTTCCTGAATTTTGGGTAGCTAACTCTTTTTTCAAATCTTTTGTTTTTGAATTTTGTTCCATAATTGAACCCACGAGTACGAAGAAAAAAAGGTCCGCCCTATGCAGAGATTCGTATACATGGGGTAAGGCTAATTAATTTGGAGGGTCACCAGGTACTCCGAATACTCCGTTCGCGACTGGGCTATTTTAAAGACTGGACCCCCGTCCACGCTGATTATCGGCACGGGTCTTATAACACCTTGAATCCGGACCAGGTTGACTCCAATCTGATTGTTGCGGTAAGAATCGAGGTGTCAATAATACGACACATAAAGACAGACTTAGTTTACCTTTCTCTTAGTACCTAACCACCCAGCTGGTGATTATTTCCGGTCGGCACCCACGAGGAGGGTTTGAATTGAGCATTTTTACCGACCACTAATTATCTTACGAGCGCTTATATTTAATTGCGACCACTAATTATCTTACGAGCGCTTATATTGGCACTGGCCTTACAGAACATGAAAAAAAATTTTCTGTGCCCACTCAATCAGTTTTGCGACTTATTAAGACTCTTGAGGGAAGCAATATAAATATAACATCCGATAACTGGTTTTCCTCTATTGAACTGGTTAACAAATTAAAAGAGAAAACACTAACATACATTGGAACAATAAAACCCTCTGAAATTTTGCCGGTAAGAGAAGAAGTGCTGGAAGTGCTTTATATGGTTTTACCAAGGATTTATCTTTATTGTCTTATGTCCCAAAAAAAAATTGAGCTATGTTACTTATCTCGACTATGTATTGTCGCGCGCTGAAATGCTGTGTAATTTCCTGCTCACATTTATGTGGCAGAGAAATGCACTAAAAAAAAAAATATGTATTTCAAGAGCGATTTTTTCTTTGAATTTAGCAAAAAGTTTAGTTACCGAGCAACTTCGAAGAAGATCAAATAATGAACGAATTCCACGTATGCTCCGACAAACCATTTACAATATTTTGGGGTTAACTGAATTGAACAGACTTTCAGTTTCCAACTCTTCAACCACTTCAAAATCAAGACTTTGTTAGATATGCCCTAGTCGGTTAAAAAGAAAAACGCTACATAGCTGTATTACTTGTAGCAAACCCGATATGCCTCGGATGCCCTAAAAGGATTTGCATTTATTGCCCTGAAAATACAGAGATCGGTGAGTGGGAAAACTGATAACATACGTAGTTATGTAGTCAATAAAAATTACATGATTTTAGTGTTTAAAAATTTTGATATTTTGAAGATTATGATATTATGAAATAACCAATTTTTTTTTTTTTCCTCCACTCCAAAGCATCCATTAAGTCATTTATTATTCATATTTGACTACGCTTCAGTTTCATGAATCATTAATTTCACTAAGCCGTTGATTACTCGGTTGTAGCTATTGTAGAAGAGTAAGACGTTTCTATTATTTCTACGCCATCTTATACAAGAATTATGGTTTATTATTATTTTATTATATAGCTATTACAATATGATATTAAATATAATTTATAAGACATATACACTTATTTTTAATTTAATTATATTCTACTAATTATGTATTATAAGAAAAATCTATATTATTTTTTATTAATCTATTTGATCCAGCCGGTGTTTGAACCCGAGACTTTTCGTATGAAAGGCCGTCGTCTTAACAACTACACCATTGTTTGGAATAATGAAATTACTAATTAAGTACTTTAATTTTTTTTTGTGATGAAAATTAATTGTTCGTGTTTTTTTTTAAACTAAGTTTTTGAATTATATTTTTGTTTTTAACACTTAATAATATCATATCTTCAGAATTTACCTTAAAATATTGTTTAAAACAACAGATTAATAGATAAAAATTATACAACTTTTTAAGTTAAAAAAAAATAGGCTAATGAATTTAATATGCCATTTTCGTTACAAATAAATAGTTAGTATTTTTACGTTTTGTTTTTCTTTTAGGGTACTAAGTCTAAGAAACAAATAAGTTTACTTCATTCACCCTATAAATCTTTTTATTTAGAAATGTAAGGTTTAATTTTAGCTGTATAATGTACCCCACGTACAGGGAGGTGTAAGTTTCAAGTCACTTACACAGTTAAAGGTTATGTAGTTTTCTAGCGCACATGGTAAATACAACACACCATTTTGAAGACCTAGACATCTTTATTGAAGATGAAAATGGCGAAATTTTGAAGACGATTAAACCCGACTTTACAACAACAACAACACAATGAAGAATTTGAAATCTCTAATGACAATGAAGAGGAGAAACTGTTTAATGAAATAATAAAAATAAAAAGAGGTATTCAAGATTTCGAAATAATATTTACAGGAGATTTACCGACACTCTTAAGAACTTCGACCTCGTTATTTGTATATTTTTGATGACACCCAAAAGTTTACATAACAATTTTTTTTCTTTGCACATTTATAGTTTTTAATAACATACCTCTAATTTTCATAATACAAAGTAATTTGCAAAAACATAATAATAAATCTTGTTCTATATATAATAAAAAATTTTTCCAAATTATTTTTCAATTTTTTATTATTATTTTTATTTTTTAACATACCTCAAATTATTTTTCAATTAAACATAATAATTAATCACTACAACTTTTCTTTTCCTCACGATTTTATACATACAACCTTTACTTTAAATTTCTTAAGACTAAGATACAATAACAAGGTCAATGTCTGAATTTTCTTTATCTCCTAAATAACAATATATTTAAATTTTTGCGTTAATATTATGTTCCGGAAACTAATTATGAACGCGGTAAAACATACTACATATTACAACACCTGTTTAGAAGTTGCACTTACTTCATCTACATTATGTAGTTGACCTTCGCTTAGATCAATATAAAACTGGCGCCAGGTTATGACGGTAGGCCGTCTGGCCAAAGTGCACTCATACCTACTCAGTGCCAAGAGGAGCAATAAGCGAAAGGCTAAACATAACTTTATTGTGGATGCCTGGACATAGTAATATTGAAGAAAATGAAAAAGCTGACAAACTAGCAAAGAAAGCAGTCACGCAGAACACTAAATATCTTGAAAGAGTTAGTTATCCAATCAGTACCGTAAAGAAACGGATCCTTTCTTTCTGTATACCGAAATCGCAACAGAGATGGAGTAATCTGAGCAATTGCACCACACACAACAAAAGGAGATCAAATGAGTTGATATCCAAATCTCGTATAGACATCGCCAGACTAGTCGCAATCAGCACAGACACAGGTGGTCAGTAGGCACGCATGGAGCCAAATTAGGAGTCCCTCACAATACCTACTGCAGGAGTTGCAAAAAAGCAAACGAAAGTGAGAACCTGGAGCACTTTCTTTGGCCCTAGCTAGAGCCAAACTACTCTCACTCTGTAAACCGTTCTACCACAACCTCAGCGAGCCTCTGAACACAAAATCAAAGAACTTTTTTTTTTGTTTTTTTAGATTATTCTTGTAAAAATTGTAGATAGGTACACACTACATACATATATTACATATAATTTCGTATCTGAATTTCTCGGCTTAAATATAAAAGCGTAAACAATCTTAAAACACAGGTCACGTGAGTTCGGTGGTATAAAAATGGCGCAATCTAGTGCTAATTGAGCCCTTCCAGAAGCGTCGTGACTTACCTACCTATCATCGTAGTGTATTTGTAAGTTTTCTGTAGATAGATATTTTTAATTCGTTATTATTTTTCTTAATTAATAGGTCTAGAAAAGTTAAACAGTTGTAAACAATTCTCGTTCTATTGTAAACTTTATATTTCGATGCTGGCTGTTTAAAATGTTTAATATTTTTCTTATTCCTTTCTTTTTTATTATTGCAAAGATACCATCTACGTGTCTGATCCATAACCTTAGTAATTTGTTTTCTTGTTTCAATTTCATTTCTAAATTTTTCCTGAAAAAATTTTCTACAAAATAAAATAAAGATTAAATTTAATTTCTAAATTGCCCATGAAGAAATTTTCTACAAAACAAAATAAAGGTGCAACCACGCTAGTTTCTTTCTTTAGCCTATAGAATTTGTTGTCGAATTGGAACTGATTTTGGTTCATACAAAGCTTTATTGAATTTGAGAACGTTTCATTATCTGGCAACTCGTTGTTTATCAAGCAATTATCTATCTGTTGTACGGTTTCTGATATGGGGAAATGTTGGTGTAAAACTGTGACATCAAATAAAACTATTTTTTCTTCGTCGTTAATCGATAAGTTTTTCATTTTGTCAGCAAAATCTAAAGAATTTTTCATTGCTAAATCTGGTGGTTATGGTAGGTTTTCCAATTCTTTCACAATACAGATAGAGATTTCAAAAGATGGTACATTGATGTTTGAAACCATCGGTCATATTTTGTTTTCGGGTGTATGGATTTTGCAGAGTCCATAAAGTTTAGGGATTGTTGGGTTAGATATGGTGAGCTTATTTTTATGAATTTTAAAAGTATTTGATGTAATTTTTATACAATCACTTGTTTGTTTTATCATTTGTCGTAAAGCGTTTTGAGTTAGTAGTTGAAAATTATTTTCGGCTTTTGTGGATATTATTTAAGTAATCTTTTTTATTTATTATTACTAAACAATTACCTTTATCTGCGTTTTGGTAGAAGAAATTTTTTGAATTTAAAGATTTTATTGTATCTGTGTGATTTTTGTCGGTTGATATTTTTGTGTTACGGATTTCATTATTTAATAGTTGTGTTGCTCCATTTTTTATTCTTTGTTTTTCTATATTTGGATTTTGTTGTATGCACGTTTCTATGTTTGCTATTGTATCGTCAATATTGATTAACTTAGGAGCGGGTATGTAATTTAGGCCTTTATTCAATAAATTTAGTTCATTTTTAGAAAATATTTTGTTTGATATATTTTTTATATACTTGGGTACTGTTTTAACTTTATTTAGTTGTTTAACTTTATTATCAATTTAAATATTAAACTTTTTGTTTAACTTTGTATTTTTTCGCTCATGATCTTATGAGTTTTTGTCTGAGCAAGTTTAAAACTAAGTTTATATTGGTTAAGGAGAAAATGTAGATGATTTGTAAATGTGTAAATGTTAATTCAATAGATGTTAGTTTTGAGTGCAGATATTTTCTTTCTAATTGTAGCCAATTAATTTTACTTTTATTAATAACTTTGTTTGTTCTGTTGTTTGTTATGGAGCAATTAATTAAGTTTCATAAAATTTGAAACAACTTTATTTTAATTGCAAAATTTCAAAAAGTGTACATACATACATGTGCCAGCTTTTAAGTTATGAAATTTAATTTTTAGTCTTAAAAATTTGTTTATTTTACAGAAAAGTGTTCAAAATCTAAATTGATAGAATTTACATTATTAAATAATTTTAACAATTTTTTTGAAAAAGAAAATGGAATTTAATATTCAAAGTCAGGTTGCCAATCAAAACTTTGTTTTGTAATAAGTAGAATACTGCAAAGAACTGTTAAGTCAGAGATTTTATGATATCTAAAGTTATTTCGTATGTAAAGAGTTAGCACAATAACGAAACTTAGCAAAAAACTGAATATATTTTTGTTAGTTAAAAAGTTTAAGAGCTGTAAGAACTTTTTTGTACGATGTGATATTAGTATAGAATATAATATTATGTATGTATGTATGTACTTATAAATAATAAATTCGGAAATTTTTTATTTTCAGTTTTCTCTTAAATTGTGAAGAAGATTGTGTACCTCATTGTGATCGCATTCAATTTTTAATTATTTATTACTTTAAATAATGTAAACTTATTCCTAAAATATTTACTAAAAGCAGTTAAGTATACTTACTTTTAATTTACTATTTTATAAAACACTTTTAATGGTTTTATTTCTTTTATGTGAAATGTTTTCAATACGAAAAATGTTAATAATAATTGTTAATATTTAGTATATAATTTCTTGTTGTTGTTTTATTCTATGAGCAATCTTCAAAGTGACTTCAGTGTACATACTATATAAAAGAACTATTTTTCTTATTTTTCTTCGCTGTTATTGTTGCATTAAGAAGTTCAAAAAAACTTCATTAGGTAACGTTTAATTATATTTTCTCTTTTAGACATAAAGTAAGTGATTTAACACTTGTTAAAGGGGTGCTATTTTCTCTTTATATATTTATTTGTTCAATGAGGAAAATTTCTTTGTGCATTTGTTTTTTTTTGTTGCACAAACAATTGGTTCAAGAATTTTTTTTTTACGATTTTTTTATTAAATCTTTAGATATTAAATTTATAACATGAAGAAGGTTAACGAATTCTCAAATTTAGGTAATTGTGTAATAACTTTAGGCAGTTTCATTTATAGCTTCCTTATATTAATTTATAGGTGAAATAATATATTAGGTACCTACATACATACATATATATGCATTTAATCATCCGTTATATTCAAAAATTATGTTCAACATAGAATAAAATATAAATCATTAAATACATATTAATAGTACGTAGTACGTACCTATTATAAAGGTTTATAGCAAAGTATATAGATAATAAGTACGGGCACTCTTCCACCTAATCAAAAAAATGTTTGCGTGTCCAGATATGCATATGCAAAAATTAACTAAAATTGTAAAAAGTGGATAGTAATAAGAATTTTTCATGCAGGAAAAAAATAGAAAATTAAAAAAAAACGATTTGGAACTGAAACATACTAAAATTGTAGAGTGTGTCAAAAGTAATCAACATAATAATTATAGTTTTTACAATAATTATGTATAATAGCAATTACGTAAATTTTAATTTATAAAAAACTCTGAAATTCTGATTCAATATAATATGTATGTTTAATTTTCTACCTGTATAGCTGTATATGCATGCATAAAAGAAAAACCATTAAAATGTAATAAAATTGAATTTTTATTATAAATGTGTGACACTAAAATATTAATGTTTATTATCAAATTGTTTTGCATGTTGGTTGAAATTTTTTTTTATTACAAAATATATTCTCACTAGCGGCCCCTGCTAATGTGTTATTAAATCTTATATTGCATTCAAATTCATATAATCGATAGCTACGGTTTAGACAAATACAATTTATCGAAAAACGACAATTCATAACTAACATCGGATATATTGTTCATTTTGAGACATACATATATACATAAGTATGCACTTATTAAAGATTTATCAAAAATCAAGTATTAAACAAAATGTTAGCATAAACAACCCCTTATCCTTATTACTACGGGTTTGTTTATTTACAGTTTTTTTTTTGTAAATCCTTTAGAGTTTAGACCTTTATCCAAAAGCGGAAAAAATAACCACATAGATAAGTACATAGGTTTTCATTTTGTACCCACAAAACAAAATAAAAAAATACTAATATTCTTTTTCTTTGTATTTAATACTCTTTTCGCTGTTTCTATAACACAAAATTGATTTTGTTGTTATTTTCTTCTTTTCTTTTTTCTTCAGATCATTCAATGAAAAAACAATAAAAAAAACTATAATAATACCTATCACACTAATGTTTTTTAACCAAGCAGGTTTAACATTGTTTTTTTTAACTAATAGAATAGGGGAAAATAAGAAAGTTATTATTTTTGAGATAAGATTTTTTTTAAATCTTACCAACCAACAACCTTTTTTGTTATCATCAAAAACGACATCATATTTTAGAAAAATTTTCCAGAATGATAAGATGAGGTGTATCATACATGTAATATATTTTATAGGCGTAGGCGTAGAAATACCAAACAGAAGATGAAGTTCCCAACAATTTATTTAATCCAATGAAATTCGCCCCTTGGTCAGAAATTATAAGCCTTGGTTTCATATTTACATTTATTAGAAGTTCAAAACATTTAAAAATAATCTCTTTTAGCATTTTAGCCGCACACATTGTATTTACATAATAATATCCCACTAAATGACTATACTTGTGTGTAATTCCTCGTATTTGAACAACTAAAACATATTTAGCAGGTCGGTTTGTTTTATTTTCACCATCATTTTCTAAACCTATTATTATATAAATTAGTTTTTAAGGATATCTTATCTATGCAAATAGAACAGTCTTTGACAAAATCTGGTAAATTTTTAATTTTAAGTTTCAGTCCATTAAAAAGTGATTCGTGCAGACCAGGTTCAAACGGCCAGTTTTGATAAACCTTACAAGAGTTCTTCTTGATGGCAAATTCATTTGTTTAGCCAGAAATTTGTAGGATATAGGCGCAATGAAATATACACATAAGCAAAATTTTTTCATCTCATCAGAATATCTCCTTCCTTGAAGTTCGAACCAACTTTTTTTACATGGTTTTCAACTAATTTTGCTAATTCCTCTGGTAAAAGTTCATATGCTTTATAATATTTGCAAATGTTGCATAACACAAATAATTATTAAAAGTTTCTATTAATAAAATAAATATATTTTTGTTTATAATTTATTTAAAATTTTATGTGTGATGTTTTATACCTGTTACGTCAGGAACAGTTACATCATTGTCAGCAATATTACTATTGGCATTTGCAAGAATTTCTGTTTCTAAAAGAATAACAAATGTCATCTAAAGATTTTCTAGTTTTTATTTATTTAGTAAATATTTTTATATCTGTTAGATTTGATGCAGTAGTTGGTAAAACGTCTTCAGTAATATTTATATTTCATTTTTTTATGAATTTATTATTTTATTTTTCTTTTCCTATATGAATGTAAAAATATATATTTATACAACGTGTTTATTTAAAAATACTTACATAGTGCGGGAGCTATTAACGTATTTTCCCAAATTTTAATTTTTTGAAAAGATTTACTTTTGTTTATAAATGGAACTGCAGTTTTTTTCAAATACTTTTTTGATTTGCCCAACATATCACCAGAAAAATGCTTTTTGCATACTCGGCAATTCTTTGATATTTTGGTGTTAATCAAATCCGATCTATTTAAATTTTTCAACCAAATGTTTCTTCTAAAAAATAAACAGTTTAAAAATAATTAGTACATTAAAAAATATTTAAAAAATCTACCTTTCAGAATTATTTGTAAAAATCGTTGGCGGTGCTACTTTGAAAACTACAGGTCAAACACTTAAAAGTATGTTTACCCATTTGTTCGTTGATATTTAAAATTTTCTAAAATATTAATTTCTTTAATTTTGTTTTAAAAATTTAATTCTTTTATATTTTAAATAAAATTTACCTTTTATACTATTTTAACAAAATATTGGTAATATATTTGAAATATTAACTTTTTTTTTAAAAATTTGTTTGTTATTTTTTAACACTATGTATTCAACTAAACAACATATTCACACTCGATCGCCTGTATATATACAAGCAATTTCACTTTCAGATATTCATAGACTTATTACTTTAAACTCATACATAAACAAATTTATACTGGGATTTATACTGTTCATATACCTATTATATTATACTCATTCATAAACAAATTTATACTGGGTCGCCTTTAAAATTACATTACAAAAATTCATAGTGTTGTTTTTTTGTTCTTATATGTTTTCTCTATATACAGTGGATGTGAAACAAAGAAAAATATATTGCACCTGTTTATGCAAATAAACTTTTTTGTTGTAGAAAAATGCATTAGTATAAGTAAAATCTGATCGTATTGAAGTGTACCTACTTGTTACGAAGTAATCTATATACTTTGGTTTATAATGTAATGCTACAAAAAACACATAGATAAATTAAACATACATATAACTATACCTGAGTATGTAGAAACATAACATATAAACCAATATGTTTTATTTATTTTCAGGTCTAATAGTTTAACAAGAGTAAACAGCCTAAGCGTTGAATAACAAAAAAATTAAAAGTTATTTTGAGTCAATTAGTTGTATTTAAAGATAGAAAATTAAATTAAAAAATAAATGAACACTGTTTTTAAAAAAAATAAGCATAGGTAAAAAAAAGATAGGCATTTAGCATTTTCATTTTCGTACTTACATACATATTTGCATAATTTTGCTAATAAATTAATATATAACGTCTAAGTAGAATTATTGGCCTTCTAAAAAAGGCTAGGTTGGTTTTCCAATAATTCTATTTTATGTTGGTTTCCTTATAATTCAAGGATGACATATTAGGAACTTAAAAAATTAAACAAAATAAAAATTGGATATATGAAAATTGGTAAATCATCTATTGAAAAGTCGTAAAATGATTTTGCGCCATAGTGGCAACATTTTGAGGCGAGAAATTTGGATCAAGTCGTTTTTAAAAACATTATTTATTACTTTTAAAATGTTTTTAATTGTGTAGTAAATATTGCTTTGGGGTAAACTTTATTATACGATATATTATTAAATTTTTGCAAAATGAAATATTCGCAAGATGTCATGCTACCATTGTTCAATTGTATACACATTTATATGCATGCCTGTATTGAATATGGTTTGTATGTACATACAACAAAAAAGTCACTTTAATTTTAAATCAAAAATAAAAATTGTTCTTAAAAATTCAAAAGGTAAGTAAAATACCCAAAGTGTTTTTAGCGCAAATAGAGAGAGAAATGAATAAATATAAAATATGAATACTTGGTCTCAGTGAAATTAAATGGGGTACTTATGGTGAAATTACAATAATTAATGGGAATAAATTCGTACATACAGGAGAAAACAGCACAGGAACGAATGGAGTATATTAATGGAGTAAAAAGTATTATCGAGTAGAAACCAATTGACGAAGTTATGAGGAGAACAATTAACGGACATGGCTCATAACTAATATCTATGATAACATGAAATAGAAATTAAACAAAAACACAAATGAAGTGGGTCTGCAAAAAATATTAACAAAACAAAAATTATGAGATGTAATACAAGAAACCAAAGAGTCCTAGAAATATATAATACACCAATTGAAGATGTAAAAAGTTTCGAATATCTAGGCAGCATCATTGGCATTGATGGAGGATCCATGAAGGATATAGAAAAAAGGATATATTTGGCAGATTGAGAAGTATCCGGAAATCCTCTCAGTTCGCAAGAAAAACAAATCTTTAGCAAAACTTCTTTAAATAAAAAATACTACTATATAAGATCCAGAATTTGATATTCTAAACTATAATAAATACATCCATACTAGCATATTAATGTTATGTGTATACATAGATATTTTATTTTATTTTGATTTATTTTTTTATAATTTTTTTTTTGTTATAAGCTGAAAATCTATTTACGTTGGTTTTATTAATAAAATGAATTTTAAAATTGTTAAATGAAAGTTATATTATTAAATTTTAATTTTCAGCAGATTTCCTTTGTTACTGCGCCTATAGGCATAAAAAGCTTTTAGTCACAAATGTCATTGGAAATTACAAAGTGGCAATAAACGTGTTTTACTGTATCATTATTGGCGCAAATGCCGTCTAGCGGAAGAAAAACTAATTACAATATTTATACCCGTACGATAGGATTGGGAATAATAAAATTACTCCTCCGTTTGTAACACCTCGAAATAAGCGAGGTAGATATACCTTTAAAGGTATGGATTGGATCAGAAAATTTCTAAGACGATTGAGCCATGTCCGTCCGTCCGTCCGTCCGTCCGTCAGCACGCTAACTCAAAAACTAAGAAAGCTAGAATCTTGAAATTTACACAAAATATTCTGGGAGTAATTGGTAGGTTCCCCATTTTTTTTGGTTGAGTTTGGCTCAAAACTTAGGGTAGCTCTCGAACACCTAACTTTTAGATCCCCACATTTTTTTTGAAATAGAGCTATGAAATTTTAACTGCTATAGATCTCACAAAAATATTAATTTTATTTTTAATAACTTTTTTTTGTAGCCCCACCCGTTACGGAGCTACAGCTCCACAAAAGTTCAAAAAAGCTCTATATTTAAATTGTTATAGCACAAGTTGTATAAGGTATATCTTCATTTTGAAAACGCCAAACGATTACTACTTTTATTAGCTTTAAAAGTATATATATAATAAATATATGGTTGTGGCATACGGTGTCTTAATTTAGCGTTATGCGAAACTGAAATTTTGCAAAATGAAACTTGAAATTTTGACAGAAGTTAGATCTTTGAAAATAAGTATGAGTCATTTCAGAAATTTTTTTTGTATCACCCCCCGTTTAGGAGCTGTAAGGGGTCAAAAAGTGAAAATTTTCTATTTTTAAACACCTGTTAAATTTTTTTTGAAGTAATACACAAAAATTAAAGCCTTAACATTATACTCTTATTTCTGTTAACAACGTTTTTTAAAAATATAGGGTTACTTTATAATTGACGAAAGTGTTACTTGATTTTTTCAAATTTTCCAATAAATTTCTTTAACGAATTTTTTGCGAATAACGAAAAATATTAAAAAAATAATATTGTAAGCAGAGTGACAGGCTGTAAACATACTAACGGTTCGCACGGGTATCTAAGAGTTGACAAAGGCAACTGTATTCTTCCTCGTTTTTTTTTAAATCTGCTTTTTTTTGTCTAACGGTAAATAATAAAAAACTCGCTTTTCTTTTAAATCTTTATATATATAAAACGTGTACGCTTGTAATACTAAAACGCAAGAACGAATGAAGCAAATTTAATAAAATTTTACTCAAGAGTTGTAGCGCCTTATGGACATTTAAATTTTTGCGCCATAAAATGTATAAAAAACTGATTTTATTTTATTATACATGAATACATAGCTATATATACACATATACAAATCTTCTTAAATAACAATTTTAAACCTAATTTTATAAATTTCACAAACGATAATTTTATAACTTCAAAAAGGTAATTATAACTTCTCATTTTTTGTTTTGATTTTGCCTTTTTTGTTAATAAAAATTTTATTCTAAAATTTAAAAAGATCTGGATTGAATATTGAAATTTAAAATATTTAGGCCATTGCTCATAAAATATTTAGATCATTATCTAAAATAATTAACTTATTGCTTTAGATGAGTTTGTATGCTTGTTGAAAAAAATTAAAAAATGAATAAAAAATATATATAGAACATAGAATATGTGTAATGACATAGAGTTTAAAGCAGTGTATATATTATGTAAACTGATGATTTTGGTACGTATCTAATCATGTATAATTTGTATTCAAATTTATATTAAAATTACTCGAAATTATTAATATAAATTCTACATTTTATAAAACTTTGTGCTTAGGCAAAATAAATTTGGCACAAAATACTTTATTTGTAGGTACATATATAATTAAAAAAAAACATAAAAAAATATTTTGGGGAATTTTTTTTGAGGAATTTGCCGCCACTTAATAATGGCGCCCTGTGCATGTGCCACTTGTACATGGCTCCTAAGCCGGCCCTGTCTGTAGTATATATCTTCAATCTGCAAACGCTGAACGACAGCTCATTTTATAAGCTTTAGAAATAAATATATATAAAATAAATATATAATTTTGCTATATGGTGATCTAATTTACCGTTATACGAAACTCAATTATTGCAAAATCCTTGATTCCTTCTATCTTCCAAACGGTTTAAATTAAAAATTTTCAGGGGAGTTAGATTTCGGAAAATAAGTAGCAGTCATTTCAGAAAATATGTTTCTATCTCCCCCCTTTAGGAGCTGCGAGGGTACAAAAATTGAAAATTCCCTATTTTGAAAAACCGGTAACATGAGTACCTGGCGAATTTTTATTTGAAGTAATATACAAAAATTTAAGCTCCAATATTATATTTTTTATTTCTGATAATAACTTTTCTTAATAATATAAGTTACCTTAAAATTGATGAAAATGTGACTTTTTGTTTTTAATTTTTCTAAGCAAAAAAAACTCGAACAAAGATGCCAAATTTTTTTTATACCCGTACGATATAATTTTATTATCGGGTATAATAAAATTACTCCTCCGTTTGTAACACCTCGAAATAAGCGAGCTAGATATACCTTCAAAAGTATGGATCGAATTAGAATCAAATTCTGAGTCGATTAAGCCATGCCCGTCCGTCCCTCTGTCAGCACGCTAACTCAAAAACTAAGAAAACTAGAATCTTGAAATTTACACAAAATATTCTGGGAGCAATTTGTAGGTTCCCTATTTTTTTTGGTTGAGTTCCGACCAAAACTTCGGGTAGCTCCCGAACAACTAACTTTTAGATCTCCACAATTTTTTTGAAATAGAGCCATGAAATTTTAACTGCTGCTAGATATCATAAAAATATTGATTTTATGATAATATTAATTTTTTTGTAGCCCTACCCGTTAAGGAGCTACAGCCCCCCAAAGTTCGAAAAATCTCTATATTTAAATTGTTATAACACAAGCTGTAAAAGGCATATCTTCAATCTAAAAATTCCAAACGATAGGTGCTATTATGAGCTTTAAAGACATCTATATAATAAATGTACACTTGTGTGCTATATGATGTCTTAATTTACCGTTATGCGAAACTGAATTATTGCAAAATAATTTAACTCTTCTATCTTCTAAACGGTTTAAGTTGGAAACTTGAAATTTTGACAGAAGTTAGATCTTTGAAAATAAGTATGTCTCATTTCAAAAATTTTTTTGTGAAATTTTTTTTCTCAAAAACTGAAAATTTCCTATTTTTAAACACCTATAATTTGAACACCTGTTAAAATTTTTTTGAAGTAATACATAAAAATTAAAACTTCAACATTATACTCTAATTTCTGTCAACAACTTTTTTTAATAATATAGGGTTACTTTATAATTGAAGAAAGTGTTACTGATTTTTACAAATTTTCTAACAAATTTCTTTAACGAATTTTTTGCATTTTGTTTTACTCGATAATTTGAAATTGTTGAGCATATAATGCATAGTACAAAAACATGTAAATAAATAAACAACATTGGTTGCTTGAAGAGTTTTTATTTATATGATATTGATATACATACACACTTATGTAATATAATGTTTATTTACATATCGTATATGTCACTGAATGAATGATAAGAGTATAAATGTATATTATATAGCACCGTATTTACCTACATATATGAATGCATTTTATTGTACTTATAGAAATTATTCTATGAATGGAAATATTTTTAAAGAAATATTGCAATGTATGGCGATATACTTATAACAATATAAATATACTATGTACGCATTAATATAATATAATATTTAAAATTTTATTTACTATTTTGTAATTTAATATACATTTACCGCTTAGTATTAAATGGTACTATAGAATATTTGAAAAAGTTTTGGATTGATAATCCTTTTTTGTGGAAGGTTAGAATCTGCTTTTGAAGAATGTATAAACATATAGTTTGAATATACATATGTACAACCCATAGTTCTAGAAATTATAAAATTCACCCAAATTATTTTGAAATACTAAAAAATTAAAAAAATAATATTATAAGCAGAGTGACAGGCTATGAACATACTAACGGGTCGTACGAGTATCTAAGAGTTGACAAAGGCAACTGTATTCTTCCTCGTTTATTTACATAAATATTACATACATATGTATGAATGTACCCATATATATATATATATATACCTGTTTTGAAGGATTAGCTTTTGTGCTTTTTTAAAAACCATTGTTTTTTTTCATTTTATATTTTTATCAACCGCATACTTTAATGCATAAGGTAAGTATTGCTTTCAAAAATTTGTGCCCGAGATTTTTTCAAATATGCATTCCCCCTTACGACATTTACAGTCACGCCTGAATAGGAAAAGCTATGTAATTTCCTGCCCACATTCATGTGGCAGAGAAATGCGTTACAAAAAAAAAAATATATATTCTCTTATTGAAGACGCGTAATTAGCAGATTCAATATTAATGTTATAAAAAGTTAGCAGAGTCAATATTAATGTTTTGCTTTTTTTTAGCACATTTCCAAAAAAATTTTGAAAAAATGTGCTTATTAGTTTCACTCTGTCCGTCCGTCCGTCCGTATGTTTGCAAAACTTCTACACTGTTAAAGATAGAGAAAAAATTTTAACCATGGGTAGGTCTCATAAAAATAATTTTGTGGAACAACTTTTTCATGTAGCCCTACCCATTACGGAGCTACAGCCTCTCAAACTTTGAAAAAGCCCTATTTTTAAATGCATATATCTTATGTTCTGCTTAAGATTTTTTCAATCTGAAAACGTCATTCGCCAGGTATTTTTTTTAACTTTGTAAATTAATATCAAAATTATACAATTTTTTTTTAATTTAGTATTTAAATTTACCGTTATGTGAAAACCAAATGTTGCATGATTTTTCTACTTTCATAACTCCGGCACGCTTCTAGGTAGAGGCTTGAAATTTTGAGGCAAGAAAGAACTTTTAGAATTAGTATAAGTTTGCTCAGAAATTTTTTTTGGACCACCCCCTGTTTATGAGCTACTAGGGCTTAAAAATTGAAAATTTGCTATTTTTAAACACCTGTAACTTAGGAACCTGTACACATTTTACTTCTGCAAGATATAAAAATTAAAGCTACAGTAATATGCTTTTACGTGTGTTAAAGGTTTATTTTAGTTGTAAAGGGTTGCAAATTTGCAGCTCTTCAAAATTGCGAAGAAGCCCCATTTTCAGATGTATATCTCAGGCTCTGCGTAATAGTTTTGTAATCTAAAACCGCCAAAAGATCGAAAAAATTTTATTATCTATATAAAACAATATCAAAATTATGTAATATTTTTTAATTTACGATTTAAATTTACCGTTATGTGAAAACCACATTTTGCATGAAATTTATTTTTTCATAACTCCGGCACGCCTTTAGATAGGAATCTGAAATTTTGAAACAAGAAGGAACTTTTAGAATTAGTATAAGTTTCCTCAGAATATGTTTTGGTAGCACCCCCTTTTTAAGAGTTATTACGTCTCAAAAATTGAAAATTTGCTATTTTTAGACTGTAACATAGGCACCTGTACAAATTTTTCTTCGGCAAGACATGAAAATTAAAGGTTCAATAATATATTTTTACGTGTGTTAACGGCTTTTCTTAGTTATATAGGATTCCGGACTTACGGCCCCTTAAAATTTCAAAAATGTCCTATTTTCACATTTTTTCTTATTACATGAAATTTTAAAATTTTTGTGTAAGTCACACTTCTAAACAGTTTGTATTGAGTTTTGGAAATGTGCGCTTTCAAAAACCGTTGGTTTACATTCTACCTTGTTTGTATTTGTTTACAATTTTTATCATATTTCACTTCTAATAGTTTTGAATGAAAAAAAATATCATGTAGATACGTATGAATGTATGTATGGATGAATATTCATATTTTTACGATTAATTCATTGCTTCTTATTGTTATTGAATTAAAACAAACGTTATTAAATTATTAGAAGTTATTTTATTTTGATATAAATCATTATGTAATAAATCTATGAAATTTCGCTTTTCGTGTAATAGCGGTCGGTCCTGTGGTCAAGACAGCTGATTTTTTTTAAATATTTGTATAAACAATTAACCTGCTAGAGTCATTAGAAGTCAAAAAATTAAGAAAATGATGAATATTTCGTGTTTTATAATGAATTTTTTTTTCGTAGCTAATAAGAACGTGTTTTCCATTAAGTCCATTAAACCTGTTCAGAATACTTTAGTCAATTTAAGTTATGATTTAAAATTTGCTATTTTAGTAATAAGTAAAATTTCTTTAACAATTATTAGACGTTATGCAACGGTTTTCGCTGACGCTGCATTTTTAGGCGTAAAAAATTAAATGTTTAAGTATAATACAATATTGCACTAAGTAAATTAATTTATGTTATACCAAAGGTATGTAATGTAAACTGTTGTTGAAAAATTTTAATGTAGATTAAAACTTAAAAGTAATGTAGGTCAGTATAAAAATATTTTAAGTTTATAATACGGAAAATAATTGTACTAAATTTGTAATGATATTCAAGATGTAATTAATGCTGATTTTAGTATTTAATTTATATATAAAGATTTAAATTTATAACAATTAAACAGAACGAAATAAACAGTTTATCATCAACCAAAACATTGGTTCTTCGAACCGGATCATTTAACCATAAATGATCAAAAGATAATTGGATAAGTCTATTATATCAACATAAGAAAACAAAAATGACTACTCTTTCTTGTGAAGAAATTCAAAGGGCTAATTTGGAAGAGCTTCATTCATTGGAATATACAACAGACATTCATTGGAATATACAAAAGTCATCTGGAACGCGTTCACAGCATATGAAGACGCTATGTTCAGAAACAATCAGAAGTACTGGGGCGAAAAGCCCACAATAGTACCTTATTCAAGTAATATCAACAAAGTTATGAAGAAGCAGAAGAAGTTTCCTTAGACTTAATAACCAAATAAAGGATTCATTAAAGGATATAAGAGAAAGAAAATAAAACCAACAGAAAGACCATCCAAGCCAGCTGGAGAAGAGTCTCAATCCACAAGAATTGTCATCAAGGATACCTTTCAACTAGAAAGAATAAAGATTCCTGGATTTGATGGCAACTATATAAAATGGACTACCTTCTTCTAATTATTTAATTTCCTGTTCAGGCATGGCTATAAATGTCGTAAGGCGGAATAACTCTTACGATGTGTGGGGGATTCGAACCCACATTCCCTCGGTGTTTACGTATTTTATACGCTCTTACCCACTAGGCCACCGAGGTTCCTCCTCATACTAAGTTTGGAGTAAGAACTGTAACTTTAAGCACTGTTATCAATCTCTCAAAACCTGAATGGATCATCCAATATTCATCTTTTACTAGAATGATTAGAATAGCGGCTTTGTGTTTGCGATTCAAGAACAATTCACTTATTCCAAGGGAAAAACGAACTAATTACTTATCGACGGAAGAATTAATTACAGCTGAAAAGACTTGCGTACAGCTCATGCAAAACCACTTTTTCAAAGATGAAATTGGGCAATTGAAAGGTAATAAACGGATAAAACTTTCGAGCCGAATCAAATCTCTTAATCAGTTCTTAGATTCAAACGGAATCCTCAGGGTGGGCGGTAGGTTAATCCTGGCGCAAATATCTTATGAACAAAAACATCCAAAAATGATTGATAGACGCTCATATTTAGCAATTTCGATCATCAGATACTATCATGAAAAATTGTTACATTTAGACACGTAAGCTACACAAACTACTTTCCGTTTAAAATTTTGGATTATTGGGGGAATCACAGTAATCAAACGTATACTCCGAAAATGTTTGATATATTTCCGGTCAAATCCTACGACTGAACATCATATCATGGAATTGCTACTAGAAATTAGAGTATCTTCTGGCAGACCTTTTCTTTTCCATTCTGTACTTGATTTTAGTGGCCCTACATTTATTAAATTTAACAGTGGACGAGGTGCGAAATCGTGTAAGGCGTATATTACACTTTCTGTTTGTCTTTCTACAAAGACTATACATCTAGACTTAGTAACAGATCTCACGAGTGATGCATCCTTAGCGGCCATACTGCTAGACGAGGATTATGTACACACATTTACAAAGATCAAGGGACGAACTTAGTTGGTGCTAATAATATTCTAAAGAAAACATATCTTAATTCAAGATATGTACTTGGGAATGAAAAATGAATTGGCATTTTATTCTACCTGGAAGTCCCCATTTTGCTGGACTAGCGGAGACTGGCATAAAATTAGCAAAACGGCATCGTAAACGAGTTTTTGGTGAACAACTTCTGACTTATGAAGAAATAGTTACTCTTTTAACGCAATTAGAATCCTGTTTGAACTCTAGACCATTTTGCTGTTGAAGTAATGATTGCAATGATTTAGAAGCAGTTACACCAGGGTATTTCCTTATAGACCAACATTTGCATGCTGCTCCTGAAACATTTGGGTTACAAGTTGGGAAATAGAAATTATTAAATAAGTAAAAATTTATTTTTGGCAGTGTTTTAAGGGTAGTTTCAATTTAAACGAATAAGAGAATTACACAGAGAAATATAACTAAAATATGCCCACTGCTAAATGATGAACTATATGATAATACAAACAAGGTTGCTATCAATAAATCTCAAACATCTTCTAAGGACAATACAAATTTATAGACAACAACTTTTTTCTTGTTATCATTATTCAGCTTAATGTTCGGACAAGATGTAAACATCACACAATTTAGCGACAAACCAGGCATGCATTTTGGAAACAATGGCAAAATTAAGTTGGTTAGCTCAAAATGTGAAATTCTTTTATATTAAGATTTAGAAACATACTGGTCGGAACTAAACCAAATTGATAAAGGCATTAAAAATTTAAAAACAATGTGCGCAGACCATTCAATAAAAAATTTAACATTTTGTCTGGCTCATGTAAATCATCTTTCTAGTCAATTTCTTTATCTTCCACAAAATAATGAAATTCTGTTTACGAATCATGCATATCACCAAAGAAAAACAAAAGGAGCTTTAAACCTTGTGGAAAACATTGCAAATGGCTTATTTAGTATACTCGCTCAAGAAGACGCTCAGAAATATGATCTTCAAATATCACCATCAATGGAAAGTGATCAACAAATATTTTCGTTGTCTTCAAATTTAAATTCAACTCTTAAATTGAAATATCAAATAGTTCGATGTTTTTTACACCTGAACATCATGAATATATTTTGATTTCCATCATTATTTTCATATTATTGCTATTAATAGGTATTATTCTATGTAGCAAAATTTGAATTAAGATTTTTAACTGCAACTCATCAGTAACCTCCAAACCAGAGTTTTCATTACACGAAAAATTAATACACTCAATGCATTGGCCAATGTTTACTGAAGAACCTATACCATCATCACCAAATTACGGTTTTATAGGTTCTTGGTGGGCGGAATGTTCAGAATACTTTAGTCGATTTAAGTTACGATATAAAATTTACTATTTTAGTAATAAGTGAAATTTCTTTAACAATTAAGCGTTATGCAACGGTTTTCGCTGCATTTCTATGCGTAGAAAATTAAATTTTTGACTGTAATACAATATTTTTTTTTTTAAATGTATTTCTCTGCCACATAAATGTGGACAAGAAATTACACAGCCTTTCCTGTTCAGGCTTGGCTGTACATGTCGTCAGGGGGTATAACTCTTACAACGTGTGTGGGGTTCGAACTTGCATTCCCTCGGTGTTTGCAGCGTATTTTATACAACTATATAACTACTTAGCGTATCTGTACAACTAAATTGTACTAAGTAAATTAATTTATGTTATATTTAAGGTATGTAATATATACCTGTTGTTGTAAGATTTTAATGTAGGTTAAAAGTAATGTAGGTCAGTATAACAATATTTTACTAAAACTTCATTACTTTTTCCGAATATTGGACACACCTCTCTCTCACCAAAATGTATTTCATAAGCATGAACATAAAACCAATACTAAACAACAAACCTTATTTCAAAACAGTTCTTAATTATGAAAATATGGAAACCGATGAGTTTTGGTCAAAAATTGATCCCTTCACAAATTTTGACAATCTTGTTCAAGAACTGACTTTAGTTATAGAGCGAAACAGAAAACAAATTCTACTAAAAACCAAGGCGTAAAAAAAGGAATAAATAACAGACGAAATTATAAAAAAAGTGAAAACACGAGGTAAATCAACAAATTCGTTAGGCTAAAAAGAAATTTGATTACGTCGAAATCACAAGTAATCGGTATAAAGATGTTGAAACCTCCAATTTAAATGTCAAATCTTTCGAAACGAATAGCAATCACACTCTTAGCAATGAAGTTGATATTGCTGAATATATGAATTCGTTCTTTGTAAATGTTACAAACGAATTTAATATTTCGTCGAACCCCATAAATTTAAATTATTTTAATTATTTCACTAGAAATACCTACACAAATTTCTCATTAGAACCCACGAATCTTGAAGAAGTCGATATCGCAATGAAAATGTTAAAACTCGGAGCTACAACAGGGTACGATAGCATTTCAACAAAGTTCATCAAAAAATTTTCGTTTCGTTTATGTCCTCTACTTGTCAAATTTATAAATATCTCTTTTCAAACTTGCACTTTCTCGCAATCTCTCAAAACGGCTATTGTTACCCCTATTTATAAGAGTGGAAGTAAATTAAATTGTTCAAATGATCGTCCAATATCTGTACTCAGCGGTTTCTAAAAAAAATTTGAAATAATAGTTAAAAATCGGTTGAACAATTTTATTTCAAACAACCACATAGATACTACACGACGAGCTATATGGTTTTGAAAAAAGCTCAAACACTACAGCTGCTTGCCTCAGCCTTACAAACTTTTTTTCAAAAAGCATGGATAATGGCAGTTACGTGGCCTGCGTATTTTTAGATCTACAAAAGGCGTTTGACTGTGTAAACCATAAAATACTTGTAATAAAATTTTCTAAAATGAATTTTGATGAAAACCAAATATCGTTGTTTAAGTCGTTTTTGTTCAATCGTCATCAAAAGGTCTACTACAGATCTACAACACACTAAGTTCAACAAAAGTTAATAATAAGGGTGTTCCCCAAGGCTCAATTACAGGCCAGATTTATTTAAGATTTATATAGATGATACGTCACGTCTAAAATTAAAATGTTTCACTCAACTATACGCAGACGATGCAGTCTTGAAATACAGTGAAAAAACAGAAAAAGATATTAAAAGTGCTATTAAGGAAGACTTCAAAATAATAGAAGAGTGGCTAACAAAACATCGTCTTCTTCTCAATATAAAAAAACTGAAAGTACTACTATTTTATAATAAGAATTATACTGATGCAAATTTAACTGTTAACTCAAAATCTTTAGAATGTGTTAAAGTTTTAAATTACTTAGGAATGTTAATCAATAGCAAAGAAAAATTGAATGATCATATAGATCATATAATAAAAAAATAACTACTCCACATATTTTCATCTTAAAGCGTCTTCATAAATTTCTCTCTTCTAAAGCTTTATACACAATTTACTCGTCCTACATTTTATAATATATTACATATCTTAATCGAATTTGAAGCAGAGATCCTTATTTAGCACTTAATAGACTTGATGTAACACATAAAAAAGTTATTAAAACAATTAATTTTTATCCCCAGGGTTTCCTACAAACCAACTTTATTCTGATTAATATATAAGTTTGAGTGTTATATGAAGACGTGAACGGTAAATTCAAATAATAAATTTAGAAAAAAATGTACAATTTTGATTCTAATTTATAAGTAAAAAAGAAAGTTCTGTACACACATCATATACACATTTAAAAATAGCGCTTTTTCAAAGTTTGAGGGTTGTACCTCTGTAATGGATCGAGGTACATGAAAAAGTTGTTTTAAGCATTAATTTCTTTATAAGACCTTTATGATTGTTAAAATTTCATTTCTCCATCCTTAACGGTGTAGAAGTTTTGTAAACAGACGGACGGACAAAGTGAAACTAATAGGTACAATTTTTTTTTTTTTTTTTTGGAAATATGTTAAAAGGAATCATTAACAAAATCATGTTTATGATACAATTCTGTTAGCTGTAAATGATCAAAAAGGTGGATTATATTTTTTAGATGCTCCAAAAGGAACTGGAAACACATTCTTGATATCATTTATTTTGGCAAATATAAGATCTCAAACAACGTAGTATTAACAATTGGTTCTTTAGGTATAGCAGCAATATTACTAGATGGCGGTAGAATCACACACTCAGCACTAAAACTATCATTAATAATGCAAGTAATTGAAACACCAACATGTAACATATAAAAAGCATTAGAAATGGAAAAGTATTGCAACAATGCCTAATAATAATCTGGGACGAATGCACAATGGCACATTAAAAATCAATAGAAGCATTAGATAAAACATTACAATATTTACGCTGCAACCAACAATGTAATGAAATGGTGTATATGATTATTACATGACTATCGCGGAATTGGATTCTACGACCTAAATTTTATCAGAGAAAATTTTCCCCTTACCTTTTTTCATTGTCAAACACTGTTTTTATAGCGAAAAATTAAAACATTGTATATGCAAAAAAAAAAAATAAAGATGAGTAAAAACATAGTGTAAAAAACATCTCATTTCGTCGTTCACATTTCTCAAACTATTCTTTATTAATAAATGAAAATTGCTATACCATTTATACTTAATTTTAGAATAAAAATATACTATATTCAAATAATTTTAGAAAAAATTAAAATAATGTATACACAATTTCCATAATTTCATTTTTTACTACTTTAAAAACTCCAAAACATAAAAAAACGTCTTAATTTAGAGTTTAAACGTATTTTTATAAAAGTTATGAAACTTCAAAAAAATAAATTTCCTTTTCTTCTCAAATTTAAAATGTGTATTACTCGAAACTATAGCTTTCATATACACTCTTTCATTACTAAAGAGACGAGTTATTCGGTGAGAAGTATATGTGGCACTTCGCCGTGGGAATTTTGTGCCAGAAAGAGTTCACGACAAAGGTGTTTGAACTTTTAAGGAATGTTATTTGTAGAAATATTTATGCAAATTAGATGTCGTGATAGGCGCTTGCATAATTAGTTTCCGGAAAAGTTTTTGTAAATAGTATAGAAGGTTAACTAGATAATGTATAACAAGTAAGTGCAGTGATCTGTTTTATGTTTTATATTTTCCCGGAAACACTTTTGTAAAAAATATAGAAGGTTAACTAGATAATGTATAACAAGTAAGTGCAATGATCTGTTTTGTGTTTTATATTGATTAAAAACAGATGTTGTACTATAATAACATAGACTATGCAAATATTATGCTAGAATTTATTTTGTTAGCTATATCAATTTGACTCCAGGAAATGACGTCATTCCCATGTAGTATGGATATGGTTGACTATAGGAAGTGAAGTTATTGGAATGTTAAAGTAACATGGGACATTTCATTAACCTTGAAATTAGTATTATTGCAATTATGAAGCTTGGAAAAATTCTATTAAAAAGCTTTTGCAATAAGTTATTAAGCCGGCGTTGTTATTAAGTGTAATATAAACTCATATAAAATTTTTCAAGGTTAACAAGCTAATGCAGAATAAATTTCATAATATATAATTTATAATTTCGAAATATATATTATGTTTATATTCAATCATAAACATTATGGAAAGGTATTATGAATTTGGATTTAGGATTAGAGTGTCAGAATATGTGTTATGAAATTTAAAAATTAAATTATTAAGTGGGTTTAAAAAGTTTTAAGGGCACGGGGTTCAAGATTTTGGTACGATGTTATAATCGTAGAAGCTTCAGCAAATTTAGAGATTTGGAAAAGGGAAAGTTAGGAATTGGGCAGGTTTGGAGAATTGGAATAAGATCTTAAGGGGCCAAGTTCGGAGGTTTAGAACCTCAAGATGAAAAATTTCAACATTAAAAAATTTGATGGGATTAGTGCTTTGGTACTAATCCAAATGTATTAATGCTTTAAAAGGGGCCATTTAGCAGTAGTAAGAACCGAATCGGAAACCGCCGAAGTTATTTGGAGCATGTATCAATCATCTCAGATTTTGAATAGACTATATTAAATTGGAAAGATGTAGTGTTATTAAATTATCAAAAATTTCCTATAGTATGTAGTGAATGTTTTGGTTTTGCGACAAAAATTAAAAAATGTTACTTAAATGCACATTAACTTGATTACCTCAAGCTATTTTAATTCTTTTTTAGGGTATGGAATGTTAAAGTAATATGAGAATTTATTTTCAATAATGTGCATTAAGTGGTTAACCTTGAAATTAATTGCAAGTTAGGTATGTGTATTATATAATGGGGTGAGGTTCATGAACAAAGAGCCGTTTTACAAAATAAGTGTGTATTACAATTAATAAATATATATTTCCTTTGTTATACTTTGCATACGGAATCAATTCTACTAAATCGATTTGCCATGTATCGTTTAAACCTTTTTGAATAAATTTTCTAACGTGATCAATTTCAAGTTTAAAGTAAACAAAAAATGAAAAAAAAACTTGGGTTTAAAAAGTTGTTTTTAATATTAAATTGCATTTTTTAATAAAAGTTTATAAATTTTTGTTCATTAAATAATATCTTGTTTATTTATCCTTGAATTATGTTTTTCATCAAAGCCAAGCTACCTAACCAAAACTTGATTCCTTTTTTTCTTATTTTTTTTTCCACAAGGTAAACATTAGGAAATTTAACAGATGTAAGTTCAGGTTCATAAAAACTGCCTTTTATTTGTTTGTATGTGTAATCAAGTAAATTTTATGTTATTGGGTCAGTTCTTTTTATTTTTGCTATGGTATATATTTTTGTTTAATAATCAGGTTGATAAGCTTTTGCAAATTTACCTTTAAATTTACTTATACGAACAAAATCTCCAACTTTATATTTTGCTTTTTGGAATACTTTTAATTTATTGTATACAGTTTTTAATAATAATTTCTCATTTTTCTTTGTGACCTTTTTAGGTGGAAGTTTAATTGTATGAGTAATATTTTTCTATTAAGATGGTAGAATAGCCTTGTAAACTAAATGGTTTCCACATCGTGTTTTTTAGCGTACGATTAAAACGTTCAACAATTGATGCTTTTAGTTCTGTTTCTGTATATGTATGATAATGGTTAATTTTATTTTTCCTCATTAGATTTTGAAATTTTTTGTTGAAAAATTCCGTATCTTTCAGATCAGACAGTAAATGTTTTGCTTTTTCACCAGCCCGCTTAAAAATATTTTTCATTGCTATTAAAACATTATTAGCACTTTTCCTTTTAACCGGTTCAACATACGCAAAGTTTGGAAATTTATAAATTACTGTTGAATATTTATATCCCTTGTTGAATTTTGCATATGAAATCATTTCAACCAAATCAATTTTCCAAGTATAGTTTAAGAACATTAGAAGAATTTCAAGAAATAAATAGCGGTTGGGCTATCAGCTATTATAAATTAACTATAAATATTAAGAAATGTTCACCGTTTGTTGGATCTAGGACCGAATCGGACCCCGCGTAAATTATTGGGAGCATGTAGCAACGATCTTAGATTTTGAATAGATTATATTATATTGGAAAGATGTAGTGTTATGAAATTATGAAAAATATGCTATAGTATAGTGAGTGTTTCTGGTTTTGCAATAAAAAATAAAAAATGTTATTTAAATGCATTTTAACTTTATTATTTCAAGCTATTTTAATTCTTTTTTAATATAAAACATAAAACAGGTGTATTTTGTGCGGTTGTATGACGTATAAAATCTTGACCAAAATGATTAATGAGTAATGAACTTAATCATGCACTTAATTTAATACAGATATAATAATGCATGTATTTAATGCAAAATGAGAACAAGCTTTTTGAGATAAATATATTTTATTAAAATCATATTATTAAATTTACTAAAATAAACAAGGAAAACTATAATGCACAAATAAAAAAATTAAAATATTTTAAATATGTGTAGTAATAGGAATATCTTCTTTGTTTATCCATGAATTATGCTTTTTATCAAAACCAAGCCATCTAACTAAAACTTGATTTCCTTTTCTTTGGTGTTAATTCAGCCTCATAAAAAGAACCGGTTATTGGATTATTTGTGTAATCAAGTAAATTGTATGTTATTGAGTCAGTTCTTTTAATTTTGCAATTGTAAATATTTCTGTTGACCAGTTGGGTTAATAACCTGTGCAAAAATACCTTTAAATTTTTTTATACGAACATAATTCCAACTTTATATTTTGCTTTACGAAACACTCTTAATTTATTGTAGACAGTTTTTAATAGTAATTTTTCGTTTTTCTTTGTAATTTTTTTAGGTTGAAGTTTAATTGTACGTCGATATGTTGAGTTGTATTCCTCAATAAGTGAGGGTAAAACAGATATCCTTTTATAATTACCCTAAAAACTAAACAGCTTCCCCATTGAATTTTTTAAAGTACGTTTAAAATGTTCTACTATGGAACTTTCAATTTCAGAATATGTATGTTAAGGATTAATTTTTTTACATAAGTTTTCTAAATTTGTTGAAAAACTCTTTACCTTGAACAGATTGAATATTTTTTGGTAGTGTTCCAGTCCGTTTAAAAATGTTTTGCATTTTTAGTTTTAATTCGTTCAGCATAATCATATTTCGAAAAGATGTCTATTACTGTTCATAAATGTTTATTTCCTTTGTTAAACTTTGCATATGGAATTATTTCTACTAAATCGATTTGCCAAGTATCGTTTAAACCTTTTTAAATAAATTTTCTTCCACGAAAGTTTCGTCTCGCTGGTCTATGTAATTTCGATGCTATTTGTGTCCTTGACATTATGCTTGTACCATTTAATCAGATTTTTCAATTCTATTTTATAATTTTCTATAGAGCAACAGTTACATGTATCCGGTCCAGATGATGAGTTGTCGTAAGCCCAAGGATAAAGAGGAAAACGAGTTCCATATATTGTCGTAAATTTTTCTGTTGTTGAAAATTCTCTAATCTATTTATACATGTGAAAAAACACTGCATATTATAAATAGATTACTTGTAAATATCAGGTGATAAAGTATTTAATTTTAAGTGATATTATTCAACAAAATTTCTTTTATATATATATATATTAGTTTCTTCGTATAAATAATGCTAACATTTTTAACATTTTAATTATACTCTTGTAAATATTGCTATACAGAGGTTTTTAAATTAATTAAAAAAATGCATGGTATTGAGCGAATAATATACAACGAAGAAAAAACTCTGCCAAGAGAACTATTTCGTTTTATAAATACTATTCTCATCAATATTCCACATTTATTCGCAGGTAAGAATTAACAAATAAAATTTTTATTTATAAAATGCATATATATATGGCTAATGCAACACACCATTTTGAGGACCTAGAGATCTTTATTGAAGATAAAAATGGTGAAATTTTGAGGACAATTAAAACCAGACTTTACAACAACAATGAAGAGGAGAGCCTGTTTAATGAAATAATAAAAATAAAAAGAGGTATTTTAGATTTCGAAATAATATTTACAGGAGATTTAGCCAGATTCTTGAGAGATTTCGACCTCGATATATGTAAATTTCTGATGATACCCAAAAGTTTACATAACAATGTCTACCAATTGGAATATTATGGAAATAGTTCATTATCGGTGTTTAATTCTAGACAAACAAAAATGCGTAATATACAAAGAAGTGTAAAATATGGAAAGCGGAGAAATGAGGATATATGTTTTGGAACATTTCAAGGTGAGATATGATTTCTACTCTTTATACAATTAAACCTAAAACGTTGTAATATAATCGAAAAAATAAATGAACTTGTGATATGAATATATGAATGTAGAAATAGTGAATAAATGAATATATGAATAAATTTTTTTTAGATTATTACTTATTACTTTCTACTTCAGTTTCCTATAGAAACTACAGCTAGATTTTGGGTCTTATACCAAATTAAGTAAATTAAAAAATAAATAAAACAAAACACTTTGAATAAAACACAGCTCTGAAGTGTCATAAAGCCCGTAAAATTAATATAAAAGCTGTGGAGGTCCGAAATCGGTCCCTGAGGTCAGGTCCCCTTCAAAGTGGGACTTGTTTTTGGCGACCCCCTTTCTCGATTATGGATTGGGTTCTCGGAGGTCTGAAATGCGATCCTCAGAGGTCCGAAATATAGTTCCCTAGGTCGGGCTTCGGTCCTTGAGAGTTCGGCATTGGTTCTTGAGGGTCTGGTATCGGTCTTTGTTACTGCTAAAGGCCAATTATTTATTTTTAAAAATTTTCAGGTTTCTTTCTTTTTACAGCTTGTATCTTTAGTATTATGTAAGAAAATTAATAAAAATAAAAACACTTAAAATTTTACAGGTTTCTTTGTACTTATATTTCAAACGTAGTTTAAATTTTTCGAAAATATCACATTTTCCAATTAGAGCTTTAATAGATTCCATTTAATGTTTTTGAATAAATTTAATTTCCAAAAATTTATTTATACCTGTTTCCACCAATCAAGGTGTGGTACCTGTACATTGAACAGGCCGGGAAGAAATTTTATCTGAACCTCACCAGGATCCGAACCTCATACCATTAAAAAAGGTCCTAAGTTTTCTTTCTGGAGTACTAAAATTTAAACCCCTACGATTTAAACATATTTAAATAAAATTAAATGTACCTAAGTGAAAAAATAAATTTACATTATAAAGGCCAACAACTTTTTACCAGGAGGATTAGAATATTGCCAGAATACAAAAAAGAAATTTTTAAATTCAAAATTCTTAAGTTTTTTTAAAATATTCAACAATAACTACCTACGAGTAAGATAAAAAATATAATATGTAAAAGAACTACGTAACAGTTTCGGAGCCCCTCGAATTCTAAATCGGCAAATGTGATGCCTTTCTGTAGAAAAGTGATTCTATACTTCATGAGGCGTTAAACCTGAAAAAAATTCCATGTCAGAACCTGGAACTTTTGGTAAAAAATAATCAATAGACCTACATTGTTATGAAGCAATGCCCAAATCCGAAAAAGCTTTGATGGATATACTTTGCTGTGAGAAAATGTCCGAAGGAGAATAAAATTTTGTATTTCAAAATAAACCTGAAAACTTGAAAAATAACGAAATATAAAAAATTGAAAAATGAAAAACATAAAAATTTTATCGTTGAATTTTTAAATAAAAAATTATATATTTAATTTTATTTTTCTTTTATTTATTATTATTATTAGTTTACACCATTATTAGTTCTTAAATTTATTTTATAATAACAAATAGGTACTAATAAAAACTTTATAAATTCTTATTATTTACAATAATCTATGTTACTATACTATCACAATAACATCACTTGCACTTACTTGTTCTACATTAACCAGTTGACCTTTAAACAAATAAACATTAAATTAAATCTATTAAAGCTCTAAATGGGAAAATGTGATATTTTCGAAAAATTTAAACTATGTTTGAAATAGAAGTAAAAAGAAATCTGTAAAATTTTAATAATCTAAAAAAAAATTTATTCATATATTCATTTATTCACTATTTCACAAGTTCACTATATTCATATCACAAGTTCATTTATTTTTTCGATTATATTACAAAGTTTTAGGTTTAATTGTATAAACAGTAAAAATCATATCTCACCTTGAAATGTTCCAAAACATATATCCTAATTTCTCCGCTCTCCATATTTTATACTTCTTTGTATATTACGCATTTTTGTTTGTCTAGAATTAAACACCGATAATGAACCATTTCCATAATATTCCAATTGATAGACATTGTTATGTAAACTTTAGGGTATCGTCAGAAATTTACATATATCGAGGTCGAAATCTCTTAAGAGTCTGGCTAAATCTCCTGTAAATATTATTTCGAAATCTAAAATAACTCTTTTTATTATTTCATTAAACATTCTCTCCTCTTCAATGTCATTAGAGATTTAAAATTCTTCATTGTGTTGTTGTTGTTGTAAAGTTTGGTTTTAATCGTCTTCAAAATTTCACCATTTTTATCTTCAATAAAGATGTCTAGGTCATCAAAATGGTGTGTTTCATTTGCCATATATATATATGCATTTTATAAATAAAAATTTTATTTGTTAATTCTTACCTGCGATTAAATGTGGAATATTGATGAGAATAGTATTTATAAAACGAAATAGTTCTCTTGGCAGAGTTTTTTCTTCGTATATTGTATATTATTGTATATGTAATGTATATTATTCGCTCAATATCATGCATTTTTTTAATTAATTTAAAAACCTTTGTATAGCAATATTTACAAGAGTATAATTAAAATGTTAAAAATGTTAGCATTATTTATACGAAGAAACCAATATATATATATATATATGAAAGAAATTTTGTTGAATAATATTACTTATAATTAAATACTTTATCACCTGAAATTTACAAATAATCTATTTATAAAATGCAGTATTTTTCACATGTATAAATACATTAAAGAATTTTCAACAACAGAAAAATTTACGACAATATATGGAACTCGTTTTGCTCTTTGTTCTTGTTCTTACTACAACTCATCATCTGGGCCGGATACATTATAAATTATAAAATAGAATTGAAAAATCTGATTAAATGGTACAAGCATAATGTCAAGGACACAAATAGTATCGGAAATACATAGACCAGCCAGACGAAACTTTCGTCGAAGGAAATTTATTCAAAAAGGTTTAAACGATACTTGGCAAATTCATTTAGTAGAAATGATTCCATATGCAAAGTTTAACAAAGGAAATAAACATTTATGAACAGTAATAGACATCTTTTCGAAATATGATTATGCTGAACGAATTAAAACTAAAAATGCAAATCATGTTTAAACGGGCTGGAACACTACCAAAAAATATTCAATCTGATCCAGGTAAAGAGTTTTCCAACAAAGAATTTAGAAAATTTATGTAAAAAAATTAATCCTTAACATACATATTCTGAAATGAAAGTTTCCATAGTAGAAGATTTTAAACGTACTTTAAAAAATTCAATGGGGAAGCGGTTTAGTTTTTAGGGTAATTATAAAAGGATATCTGTTTTACCCTCACTTATTGAGGAATACAACTCAACATATCGACGTACAATTAAACTTCAACCTAAAAAAATTACAAAGAAAAACGAAAAATTACTATTAAAAACTGTCTACAATAAATTAAGAGTGTTTCGTAAAGCAAAATATAAAGTTGGAATTATGTTCGTATAAAAAAATTTAAAGGTATTTTTGCACAGGTTATTAACCCAACTGGTCAACAGAAATATTTACAATTGCAAAATTAAAAGAACTGACTCAATAACATACAATTTACTTGATTACACAAATAATCCAATAACCGGTTCTTTTTATGAGGCTGAATTAACACCAAAGAAAAGGAAATCAAGTTTTAGTTAGATGGCTTGGTTTTGATAAAAAGCATAATTCATGGATAAACAAAGAAGATATTCCTATTACTACACATATTTAAAATATTTTAATTTTTTTATTTGTGCATTATAGTTTTCCTTGTTTATTTTAGTAAATTTAATAATATGATTTTAATAAAATACATTTATCTCAAAAAGCTTTTTCTCATTTTGCATGTATTTAATTCTGTATTAAATTAAGTTCATGTACGAATTTAACTAATGATACAGAAATCGCACAATTCATTGATAATACTTCATTAATGTAACAGAAGAATTTAACTGTCAATCTGATGCAATTGATTATCTGTACATGAACAAATTTACTAGATTCTTCAACTACAATTTCAAGTTATCCCCTGCGAACTTAGAAAAAGTTAAATTAGCAATTAATACCTTGAAACTTTCGGCTGCAACTATGGTTTCGATAACATTTCAGCTAAATTTATAAAAAAATATTTTAATAAGTTTTCACCTGTATTGGTTAAATTTATTAATAGATCATTCGAAACTGCTATTTTTCCAATTTCACTGAAAACTGCTGTAGTTACTACCATTTTTATAAAAGGAGATGCAGCAAAAAAATCTAATTATAGACCGATATCAGTATTAACATCTTTTTCAAAAATTTTTGAAACTATTATTAAACAGAGATTAAATACATTTTTAACAAATAATAATTACTTACATAAGGAACAATTTGGTTTCGAAAAGAGTTCAAACACAACAGCAGCTTGTCTTAACATGACACATTTTATAACTAAAACCATCGATGAAGGTAATTATGTAGCATGCGTTTTTTTAGATTTCCATAAAGCTTTTGACTGTGTCAACCATGATATTCTTTTGTATAAAATGGGAAAAATGAATTTCAACTCAAACTATTTAGCGTTCTTCAAATCTTATTTGCGCAATAGGAAATGGTTTTTATTAATGAAGTTCTAAGTCAACCAAAAGCAAGTAAAAGTAACAGTAAGTCGATGCAACCGACTTATTTATACCGTACACCTAAAAAATTCAAATTAAATTAAAAATCCATAAGTTATTTTAGTTAGGTATTTAATATAACTAAGCTAAAAAAATAAATGCTTTTACAACCTCAATTCATCTCAAATTTTAGAGACATCAACAGGGTAGAACATTCTTATATCAAATTTCAAGTTTATATATTTATTAATTTCGAAGATATGCTTGTTTGATCTTAGGGGTTGTGTGGCAGATACCCGAACAACCATTCTAATTCATCTTAAATTTTAGACAAATCAGGGATTCAGGAAACAACACCCTAGTACCAAATTTGAGGTTTCTATCTTTATTAATTTCGAAGATATGCTTGTTCGGTTTTGGGAGTTGTATAGGAGGTACCCGAAAGACCACTCCAATTCATCTCAAATTTTAGGCAAATCAGGAATTTAGGAAACAGAACCCTCGTATCAAATTTGAAGTTCCTATCTTTATTAATTTCGAAGATATGCATGTTCGGTTTTGGAAGTTGTATGGGAGGTACCCAAACAGCTCCTCCAATTCATCTCAAATTTTGGACAAATCAGGGATTCAGGAAACAACACCCTAATACCAAATTTCAAGTTTCTATCTTTATTAATTTCGAATATATACTTGTTCGGTTTTGGAAGTTGCATGGGAGATACCCGAACGAGCACTCCAATTCATCCCAAATTTTAGGCAAATCAGGGATTTAAGAAACAGCACCCTCGTATCAAATTTGAAGTTCCTATCTTTATTAATTTCGAAGATATGCATGTTCGGTTTTGGGAGTTGTATGGGAGGTACCCGAAAAACCACTCCAATTCATCTCAAATTTTGGACAAATCAGGGATTCAGGAAACAACATCCCAGTACCAAATTTGAAGTTTCTATCTTTATTAATTTCGAATATATGCTTGTTCGGTTTTGGGAGTTGTATGGGAGGTACCCGAACGACCACTCCAATTCATCTCAAATTTTAGGCAAATCAGGGATTTAGGAAACAGCACCCTCGTATCAAATTTGAAGTTCCTATCTTTATTAATTTCGAAGATATGCATGTTCGGTTTTGGGAGTTGTATGGGAGGTATCCGAACAACCACTCCAATTCATCTCAAATTCAGGGATTCAGAATTGATTGGGGATATCAGGGATTCAGAAAAACACACCCTCGTACAAAATTTTAAGTTTCTATCTTTATTAATTTCGAAAATATGCGTATTAGGTTTTGGGAGTTGTATGGGAGGTACTCGAACACATGGTTCGATTTCGCCCATTTACAATCCCCGCCTTACCTTAGTCATTGTTAACCTACAGTATAAATTTCATCAAAATAGCATCATTTTTTTTTGAGTTATCGTGTGTACGGACTGACGGACATCGCTAAATCGACTCAGGCGGTGATCCTGATTCAGAATATATATACATGTCTATACCTAACTCGCTTCCTTTTGGTGGTTACAAACACCATACCAATGTTAATATACCCTATACTTAATGTGTAGGGTATAAAAACAATAAATAAAAAAAATCACAAAAAATTATTCTTCCCTTCTTAATTTAGAAATATTTTTAATTTGCTATTTTGTCTATTAGATTTTAATATGTCATTTTTCCGTTTTGTGTAATTATTTAATAAAATATTTGCAAATGTTAATTATACTTAATCTAAAATTAATATCAAAGTTATACAATGCAAAATTTATTTTATTAAAAAAAAAAAAAATGTATATTTACTTATATTTAATATTTCACAAAATTTTTACAACAAAAATAGTGAAGAACAATTAAAAAATTATTTTGAATAGTAATTTTTTTATCACATCTTTACTCATGTTTATATTTATTATAGTTTTGTATTGATTCACATTTATCAAAATTCTATTAATCGACTTGTATTTGCCGTAATTAGTCCTATGATATCTAATCGAAAATCTGTTTTCGGACCTGAAACGTGTTCGTGTGTTGATTGAGTTAATTAATATGTTGTTAATGTAGTGTGAATCTATATAGTTATGAAATACCTGAGTAATAAAAACAATACCCATGACTGTTCGTCTGCATTCTAAAGTATTCATGTCAAGTAATTTGAGACGATTGACATATGGAGGCAATATAAGGAGATCAGCCGAATTTAGGTTTCTTAAGGCGAACCTTAGAAAATTTCTTTGTATTGCTTCAATTCTAACAATATGTTGATGATAGTGTGGAGACCAGACCTGATTTGCATACTACAGAATAGGACGAACTAAAGTCGTGTAAAGAGATTTTATAATATATAGGTCATTAAATTCTCTAGACCATCTTTTTACAAAACCTAGCATTGAGTTTGCTTTACTAATGATCTTGCTAATATGTGTATTAAAAGTAAGTTTACAATCAAAAGTTATACCAAGATCATTAAATTCAGTGACTCTTTTTATGATGTTGTTATTAAAAGTGTAATTATTTGTGATTAAGTTTAGGGAACGCGTAAATGAAATGACGGCACATTTATCAATGTTTATAATAAATTTATGCCATCATGTCAGGTAACGCTTATTTTAAATGTGTTAATTGTCCAACAACATCAAATGAGTCTATGGTGTTAGTTGATACTAACGAGGTAGATGAAAATAGCAAAACTCCTAAAACATCAGTTGAATCTGTGATAATTAATAGCAACAATCATAAGATAAGTAATGACGTAAGTTTTTACCATGCTCTTAATAATAATGCTCAATTAAGCCTAGAAGATGAATTAGAATCTTTCAATTGTACTAATTATACCCTGGAAGAATTAGCCGGAAATTCACAAAAATCAAAAACATTTAGCATTTCAGTTTGAAGAAGTTTTAATCAAAAATGAAGAATTATTGAAAGAAAATTCTAAATTACATGATCTTGTGAATAGTTCCGAAAATCATATCAGCATTTTGGAAAACAGAGTTAACAGTTCGGAGTTCTTACATGATAAAACGCAGCAGAATGTGTTAAAAAATAATCTTGTACTAGCCGGTCTACCTTCGATCTCATAAACCCAACAGAAACTGTTTTGGCGATCGCAAAAAAAATTAATGCTAATATTGATAAAAATGATATATCTGATGTTGCAACAATTAATCAAAAAAAAATTAATGAAGCAGGTCCCCAGAAAAAATTATGTATTGTTAAGTTTACTTCTGATATCCGAAAAAAACAATTATTGGAAAAAAAAACACAATATAAGCACCTTTTTATTGTTCACCATCTTACAGCACTGCAGTCTAATTTTTATTATGAATCTAAAAATATTAAAATCAAACATAAATTTCAATTTCTCTGGGTCAAAGATTACACCATTTTCTTACGGAGAAATCCTTCCAGCAAAATACACAAAACATTATCAAGGAACAATATCAATCATATTTATAAAATCTTCAATACCTAAACACAATATCAACTAAATACATTTACAAATGGTAAAATTAAAAAACTTAGCTTTAAAATGTATTTCTTTTTTATTATTCTTTAAATTCAATTCTAAAATTTTTTTTTCTTATTTTTTGTCAATATTAATATTAATAGTTTATACAAATTATTTTTCTTTTTTTCTTACATTAAATAATATTTTTTCATCATATATTACACTAACCAAAAAAATTTGAGAACAAAAACACTTTTATTTTTTCTTTTTTCCTACTTTTATTTAATTACTTAAAATTAACATTAATTAATTCTTTTTTTTTTTATTTTCTAATACTAACTTTTTTTACACATTTTATTTCTTTATATTTTACACATATTTTTGATTTTAAAATTTTACTTATTTACTATTTTTATAAATTGATTATTTCTTATCCAAAAAAAAAGCAGGAACACAGCTTTTAGTCAATAATCACTTAAGAGAAACTGATATTATATCCATATTATATCCATAACTGATATTTTTTGCACTATGAAAGTTTGCGAAAATAGAAAAATAATTCTGACATCTGTCTTTTTCTATTGCATTTATAATCATTTTATTGTTAAATCACAAATCTCTTTTTCTGATAGCACTATGAAATTTTACGATATTAGAAAAAAATTCTAACATCTATCTCTTTCTATTACATTAATAATCTAATTATTGTTAAATTACAAATCGTTTTTTTTCTTTTATATTTTCATCAACTTTAATCAATGGAGGAGGGATAGATTATTATCAAAATATTTTTGATTTAAATAATGACATTAAAGTGCAGATTATTGACGAGGGCAGATTATTAAACGATTCTTACAGTAAAAATTTTAATATTATATACTTAAACATACAAAGTCTTAGAAATAAATTATATGATCTAGAAGCGATAGTAAATTCGTATAGTATAAAAATAGATGTGATTGTACTGTCGGAAGTTCGGTTGCATGAGAGTGAAAACATATTCTATAATTTTCCAGGTTATGTTTCGTATTTTAGTAACAGGAAAAGTAAATATGGGGGTGTTTCAATATATATTAATAATAAAATTAGTAGTAATTGTATATATAATGAAGAATTTCAAAATTCTAATATTCTAGGTGTTAAGTTAATCAAACATAATATAAATATATTTGCAATTTATAAGTCCCACAGAACGAATTTTGATATATTCGTAGAAAAAAATAGAAGATTTACTAAAACATAAGAGATCAATCTTTGTAGGTCATAAAAATTTTAATTTATTAAAAAGAGATACAAATACTAAAGACTACATCAATATGCTACATTATAATCGATTTATAATTCTCAACAAGATTTCAATTGAATACGCAACTAGAATAGGTAATACCACTAGGACAATTATAGATGATTTAATTTCTGATCTCATTGACTTGAAATACAATGTTCATGTTTTAGACACAATTTTGTCTGATCACCAAATGCTTTTTGTCAGTATTGACTTCAAACCCATAAAAGAAAAAATTAACAGTTATAAAATTATTCTAGATTATGACAACATTGATAAAAATAAATTTTGGAACAATATGCATAACATAAATTCTTTTGATGATATGGTTTGCAAACTTACCGAATTTATTGAAGCAAATACAAAAACAATTCAATCAAAATTTAATAATAATAAAAGCATTTGGATGACAGCTGAAATTCGAGAAAATATGAAAATCCGCGACGCTTTCTTAAAATTCAAAAAAAAATATCCGAATGATTCTCATGTCAAAAACTTGTATTTACATTATAAGTCAAATTTTTTTATGCTAATTGTGAATGCAAAAAAGAACTATTGCCAAATTTCATTTCACAAGATCCTAGTAATGGTAAAAAACTGTGGAGTCTGTATAAGCAAATAATGTTCAACAACGATCAAACTTATAATAACCACATCATTAAAACCATTAAGTATAATAATCTATAATTATAATTTAGTAGTTTTCAGCCACACACTACGTATTATGAATTCCGTTTGAACATCAGTAAGCATTGAACATCAGTAACTATATATTTTTTACGATTTTTCTACTATAAAATACGTATAGGTTTAATTATAGATATTAATCGAGACTCACATCAATTATTAGGCCATGTCTTAAAAGTGCTTATAGAGTAAATAAAGGGCCAGCTTTTAACAAATTTACACACAATTTATGAAAAAATAGGAGGCCGACTATAAATCTTGAAATAACACAAAAACCATTTATTTTATTCAATTTGGTCCAAAGAGAAAATTAAAGTCGCATCTTTTTCACATAATTCATTAAAGAAAATATTTTAAAATATAATATTTTCATTCATAAATATGCATTTAAAAAATTGTCTTCCTTTAAATTTTTTATTTTAAAAGCTTCTTAAAGTTCTTAAGATGTGAAAGTCGATGAGAGTGTTTTTATAGTACACTACTGGTAACAAAAAAGTTTTAATGACAATTTTGATTTTAAATTAACTTAGTAAAAATTTTTATTAAATTTTAAAAATAAAAAATTATTAACTGAAATATAAGTTATTGTGAAATAAGCAATAATTAAATAATATTTATATAAGTAATAATTTATAATATCTAAAAATTTTTCCCATTCCCACACCACCTTTGAGGTAGGGAATATGGAGCGTTTTTTTAAAGTGGTCCCCAATAGGCTTAATCCACTGAATTCTAAAAAAAAACAGTGTAATATTTATGAATAAATAATAAGTAGAAACAAAAATATTAATAAAACAAGTAAAAATAACAGTAAGTCGATGCAACCGACTTATTTATACCCTACACCTAAAAAATTCAAATTAAATTAAAAATCCATAAGTTATTTTAGTTAGGTATTTAATATAACTAAGCTAAAAAAATAAATGCTTTTACAACCTTTGTACAAAATTTCAGATTTCTATCTTTATTAAATTCGAAAATATGCTTGTTAGGTCTTGGGAAGTGTATGAAGGCACGCGAACCACCACCCCAATTCATCTCAAATTTTAGAGACATCAACAGGGTAGAACATTCTTATATCAAATTTCAAGTTTATATATTTATTAATTTCGAAGATATGCTTGTTTGGTCTTAGGAGTTGTGTGGCAGATACCCGAACAACCATTCTAATTCATCTTAAATTTTGGACAAATCAGGGATTCAGGAAACAACACCCTAGTACCAAATTTGAGGTTTCTATCTTTATTAATTTCGAAGATATGCTTGTTCGGTTTTGGGAGTTGTATGGGAGGTACCCGAACGACCACTCCAATTCATCTCAAATTTTAGGCAAATCAGGGATTTAGGAAACAGCACCCTCGTATCAAATTTGAAGTTCCTATCTTTATTAATTTCGAAGATATGCATGTTCGGTTTTGGGAGTTGTATGGGAGGTACCCAAACAGCTCCTCCAATTCATCTCAAATTTTGGACAAATCAGGGATTCAGGAAACAACACCCTAGTACCAAATTTGAGGTTTCTATCTTTATTAATTTCGAATATATGCTTGTTCGGTTTCGGGAGTTGTATGGGAGGTACCCGAACGACCACTCCAAAACATCCCAAATTTTAGGCAAATCAGGCATTTAAGAAACAGCACCCTCGTATCAAATTTGAAGTTCCTGTCTTTATTAATTTCGAAGATATGCATGTTCGGTTTTGGGAGTTGTATGGGAGGTACCCGAACAGCTCCTCCAATTCATCTCAAATTTTGTACAAATCAGGGATTCAGGAAACAACATCCCAGTACCAAATTTGAAGTTTCTATCTTTATTAATTTCGAATATATGCTTGTTCGGTTTTGGGAGTTGTATGGGAGGTACTCGAACGACCACTCCAATTCATCTCAAATTTTAGGCAAATCAGGGAGGAAACAGCACCCTCGTATCAAATTTGAAGTTCCTATCTTTATTAATTTCGAAGATATGCATGTTCGGTTTTGGGAGTTGTATGGGAGGTACCCGAACAACCACTCCAATTCATCTCAAATTTAGGGATTCAGAATTGATTGGGGATATCAGGGATTCAGAAAAACACACCCTCGTACAAAATTTTAAGTTTCTATCTTTATTAATTTCGAAAATATGCGTATTAGGTTTTGGGAGTTGTATGAGAGGTACTCGAACGCATGGTTCGATTTCGCCCATTTACAATCCCCGCCTTACCTTAGTCATTGTTAACCTACAGTATAAATTTCATCAAGATAGCATCATTATTTTTTGAGTTATCGTACGTACGGACGGACGGAAGGACATCGTTAAATCGACTCAGGCGGTGATCCTGATTCAGAATATATATACATGTCTATACCTAACTCGCTTCCTTTTGGTGGTTACAAACACCATACCAATGTTAATATACCCTATACTTAATGTGTAGGGTATAAATACAATAAATAAAAAAATATCACAAAATTGAAAAATAACAAAATATCACGAAATTAAAAATTAAAAAATATCACAAAAAATTATATAATTTTGAAATATTTTTAATTTGCTATTTTGTCTATTAGATTTTAATATGTCATTTTCCCGTTTTGTGTAATTATTTAATAAAATATTTTTAAATCTTAATTATACTTAATCTAAAATTAATATTAAAGTTATACAATGCAAAATTTATTTTATTTAAAAAAAAAAAAAATGTATATTTACTTACATTTAATATTTCACAAAATTTTTACAACAAAAATAGTGAAGAACAATTAAAAAATAATTTTGAATAGTAATTTTTTTATCACATCTTTACTCATGTTTATATTTATTATAGTTTTGTATTGATTCACATTTATCAAAATTCTATTAATCGACTTGTATTTGCCGTAATTAGTCCTATGATATCTAATCGAAAATCTGTTTTCGGACCTGAAACGTGTTCGTGTGTTGATTGAGTTAATTAATATGTTGTTAATGTAGTGTGAATCTATATAGTTATGAAATACCTGAGTAATAAAAACAATACCCATGACTGTTCGTCTGCATTCTAAAGTATTCATGTCAAGTAATTTGAGACGATTGACATATGGAGGCAATATAAGGAGATCAGCCGAATTTAGGTTTCTTAAGGCGAACCTTAGAAAATTTCTTTGTATTGCTTCAATTCTAACAATATGTTGATGATAGTGTGGAGACCAGACCTGATTTGCATACTACAGAATAGGACGAACTAAAGTCGTGTAAAGAGATTTTATAATATATAGGTCATTAAATTCTCTAGACCATCTTTTTACAAAACCTAGCATTGAGTTTGCTTTACTAATGATCTTGCTAATATGTGTATTAAAAGTAAGTTTACAATCAAAAGTTATACCAAGATCATTAAATTCAGTGACTCTTTTTATGATGTTGTTATTAAAAGTGTAATTATTTGTGATTAAGTTTAGGGAACGCGTAAATGAAATGACGCGTAAATGAAATTTAAAATAAATTTATGCCATCATGTTAGGTAACGCTTTTTTTAAATGTGTTAATTGTCCAACAACATCAAATGAGTCTATGGTGTTAGTTGATACTAACGAGGTAGATGAAAATAGCAAAACTTCTAAAACATCAGTTGAATCTGTGATAATTAATAGCAACAATCATAAGATAAGTAATGACGTAAGTTTTTACCATGCTCTTAATAATAATGCTCAATTAAGCCTAGAAGATGAATTAGAATCTTTCAATTGTACTAATTATACCCTGGAAGAATTAGCACAATTTTTAAAAAATCTAGGTGGTGTTTTGCTGGAAATTCACAAAAATCAAAAACATTTAGCACTTCATTTTGAAGAAGTTTTAATCAAAAATGAAGAATTATTGAAAGAAAATTCTAAATTACATGATCTGGTGAATAGTTCCGAAAATCATATCAGCATTTTGGAAAACAGAGTTAACAGTTCGGAGTTCTTACATGATAAAACGCAGCAGAATGTGTTAAAAAATAATCTTGTACTAGCCGGTCTACCTTCGAATCTCATAAACCCAACAGAAACTGTTTTGGCGATCGCAAAAAAAATTAATGCTAATATTGATAAAAATGATATGTCAGATGTTGCAACAATTAATCAAAAAAAAATTAATGAAGCAGGTCCCCAGAAAAAATTATGTATTGTTAAGTTTACTTCTGATATCCGAAAAAAACAATTATTGGAAAAAAAAACACAATATAAGCACCTTTTTACTGTTCACCATCTTACAGCACTGCAGTCTAGTCTTTATTACGAATCTAAAAATATTAAAATCAAACATAAATTTCAATTTCTCTGAGTCAAAGATAGCACCATTTTCTTACGGAGAAATCATTCCAGCAAAATACACAAAACATTATCAAGGAACAATATCAATCATATTTATAAAATCTTCAATACCTAAACACAATATCAACTAAATACATTTACAAATGGTAAAATTAAAAAACTTATCTCTTTCTATTACATTAATAATCTAATTATTGTTAAATTACAAATCGTTTTTTTTCTTTTATATTTTCATCAACTTTAATCAATGGAGGAGGGATAGATTATTATCAAAATATTTTTGATTTAAATAATGACATTAAAGTGCAGATTATTGACGAGGGCAGATTATTAAACGATTCTTACAGTAAAAATTTTAATATTATATACTTAAACATACAAAGTCTTAGAAATAAATTATATGATCTAGAAGCGATAGTAAATTCGTATAGTATAAAAATAGATGTGATTGTACTGTCGGAAGTTCGGTTGCATGAGAGTGAAAACATATTCTATAATTTTCCAGGTTATGTTTCGTATTTTAGTAACAGGAAAAGTAAATATGGGGGTGTTTCAATATATATTAATAATAAAATTAGTAGTAATTGTATATATAATGAAGAATTTCAAAATTCTAATATTCTAGGTGTTAAGTTAATCAAACATAATATAAATATATTTGCAATTTATAAGTCCCACAGAACGAATTTTGATATATTCGTAGAAAAAAATAGAAGATTTACTAAAACATAAGAGATCAATCTTTGTAGGTCATAAAAATTTTAATTTATTAAAAAGAGATACAAATACTAAAGACTACATCAATATGCTACATTATAATCGATTTATAATTCTCAACAAGATTTCAATTGAATACGCAACTAGAATAGGTAATACCACTAGGACAATTATAGATGATTTAATTTCTGATCTCATTGACTTGAAATACAATGTTCATGTTTTAGACACAATTTTGTCTGATCACCAAATGCTTTTTGTCAGTATTGACTTCAAACCCATAAAAGAAAAAATTAACAGTTATAAAATTATTCTAGATTATGACAACATTGATAAAAATAAATTTTGGAACAATATGCATAACATAAATTCTTTTGATGATATGGTTTGCAAACTTACCGAATTTATTGAAGCAAATACAAAAACAATTCAATCAAAATTTAATAATAATAAAAGCATTTGGATGACAGCTGAAATTCGAGAAAATATGAAAATCCGCGACGCTTTCTTAAAATTCAAAAAAAAATATCCGAATGATTCTCATGTCAAAAACTTGTATTTACATTATAAGTCAAATTTTTTTATGCTAATTGTGAATGCAAAAAAGAACTATTGCCAAATTTCATTTCACAAGATCCTAGTAATGGTAAAAAACTGTGGAGTCTGTATAAGCAAATAATGTTCAACAACGATCAAACTTATAATAACCACATCATTAAAACCATTAAGTATAATAATCTATAATTATAATTTAGTAGTTTTCAGCCACACACTACGTATTATGAATTCCGTTTGAACATCAGTAAGCATTGAACATCAGTAACTATATATTTTTTACGATTTTTCTACTATAAAATACGTATAGGTTTAATTATAGATATTAATCGAGACTCACATCAATTATTAGGCCATGTCTTAAAAGTGCTTATAGAGTAAATAAAGGGCCAGCTTTTAACAAATTTACACACAATTTATGAAAAAATAGGAGGCCGACTATAAATCTTGAAATAACACAAAAACCATTTATTTTATTCAATTTGGTCCAAAGAGAAAATTAAAGTCGCATCTTTTTCACATAATTCATTAAAGAAAATATTTTAAAATATAATATTTTCATTCATAAATATGCATTTAAAAAATTGTCTTCCTTTAAATTTTTTATTTTAAAAGCTTCTTAAAGTTCTTAAGATGTGAAAGTCGATGAGAGTGTTTTTATAGTACACTACTGGTAACAAAAAAGTTTTAATGACAATTTTGATTTTAAATTAACTTAGTAAAAATTTTTATTAAATTTTAAAAATAAAAAATTATTAACTGAAATATAAGTTATTGTGAAATAAGCAATAATTAAATAATATTTATATAAGTAATAATTTATAATATCTAAAAATTTTTCCCATTCCCACACCACCTTTGAGGTAGGGAATATGGAGCGTTTTTTTAAAGTGGTCCCCAATAGGCTTAATCCACTGAATTCTAAAAAAAAACAGTGTAATATTTATGAATAAATAATAAGTAGAAACAAAAATATTAATAAAACAAGTAAAAATAACAGTAAGTCGATGCAACCGACTTATTTATACCCTACACCTAAAAAATTCAAATTAAATTAAAAATCCATAAGTTATTTTAGTTAGGTATTTAATATAACTAAGCTAAAAAAATAAATGCTTTTACAACCTTTGTACAAAATTTCAGATTTCTATCTTTATTAAATTCGAAAATATGCTTGTTAGGTCTTGGGAAGTGTATGAAGGCACGCGAACCACCACCCCAATTCATCTCAAATTTTAGAGACATCAACAGGGTAGAACATTCTTATATCAAATTTCAAGTTTATATATTTATTAATTTCGAAGATATGCTTGTTTGGTCTTAGGAGTTGTGTGGCAGATACCCGAACAACCATTCTAATTCATCTTAAATTTTGGACAAATCAGGGATTCAGGAAACAACACCCTAGTACCAAATTTGAGGTTTCTATCTTTATTAATTTCGAAGATATGCTTGTTCGGTTTTGGGAGTTGTATGGGAGGTACCCGAACGACCACTCCAATTCATCTCAAATTTTAGGCAAATCAGGGATTTAGGAAACAGCACCCTCGTATCAAATTTGAAGTTCCTATCTTTATTAATTTCGAAGATATGCATGTTCGGTTTTGGGAGTTGTATGGGAGGTACCCAAACAGCTCCTCCAATTCATCTCAAATTTTGGACAAATCAGGGATTCAGGAAACAACACCCTAGTACCAAATTTGAGGTTTCTATCTTTATTAATTTCGAATATATGCTTGTTCGGTTTCGGGAGTTGTATGGGAGGTACCCGAACGACCACTCCAAAACATCCCAAATTTTAGGCAAATCAGGCATTTAAGAAACAGCACCCTCGTATCAAATTTGAAGTTCCTGTCTTTATTAATTTCGAAGATATGCATGTTCGGTTTTGGGAGTTGTATGGGAGGTACCCGAACAGCTCCTCCAATTCATCTCAAATTTTGTACAAATCAGGGATTCAGGAAACAACATCCCAGTACCAAATTTGAAGTTTCTATCTTTATTAATTTCGAATATATGCTTGTTCGGTTTTGGGAGTTGTATGGGAGGTACTCGAACGACCACTCCAATTCATCTCAAATTTTAGGCAAATCAGGGAGGAAACAGCACCCTCGTATCAAATTTGAAGTTCCTATCTTTATTAATTTCGAAGATATGCATGTTCGGTTTTGGGAGTTGTATGGGAGGTACCCGAACAACCACTCCAATTCATCTCAAATTTAGGGATTCAGAATTGATTGGGGATATCAGGGATTCAGAAAAACACACCCTCGTACAAAATTTTAAGTTTCTATCTTTATTAATTTCGAAAATATGCGTATTAGGTTTTGGGAGTTGTATGAGAGGTACTCGAACGCATGGTTCGATTTCGCCCATTTACAATCCCCGCCTTACCTTAGTCATTGTTAACCTACAGTATAAATTTCATCAAGATAGCATCATTATTTTTTGAGTTATCGTACGTACGGACGGACGGAAGGACATCGTTAAATCGACTCAGGCGGTGATCCTGATTCAGAATATATATACATGTCTATACCTAACTCGCTTCCTTTTGGTGGTTACAAACACCATACCAATGTTAATATACCCTATACTTAATGTGTAGGGTATAAATACAATAAATAAAAAAATATCACAAAATTGAAAAATAACAAAATATCACGAAATTAAAAATTAAAAAATATCACAAAAAATTATATAATTTTGAAATATTTTTAATTTGCTATTTTGTCTATTAGATTTTAATATGTCATTTTCCCGTTTTGTGTAATTATTTAATAAAATATTTTTAAATCTTAATTATACTTAATCTAAAATTAATATTAAAGTTATACAATGCAAAATTTATTTTATTTAAAAAAAAAAAAAATGTATATTTACTTACATTTAATATTTCACAAAATTTTTACAACAAAAATAGTGAAGAACAATTAAAAAATAATTTTGAATAGTAATTTTTTTATCACATCTTTACTCATGTTTATATTTATTATAGTTTTGTATTGATTCACATTTATCAAAATTCTATTAATCGACTTGTATTTGCCGTAATTAGTCCTATGATATCTAATCGAAAATCTGTTTTCGGACCTGAAACGTGTTCGTGTGTTGATTGAGTTAATTAATATGTTGTTAATGTAGTGTGAATCTATATAGTTATGAAATACCTGAGTAATAAAAACAATACCCATGACTGTTCGTCTGCATTCTAAAGTATTCATGTCAAGTAATTTGAGACGATTGACATATGGAGGCAATATAAGGAGATCAGCCGAATTTAGGTTTCTTAAGGCGAACCTTAGAAAATTTCTTTGTATTGCTTCAATTCTAACAATATGTTGATGATAGTGTGGAGACCAGACCTGATTTGCATACTACAGAATAGGACGAACTAAAGTCGTGTAAAGAGATTTTATAATATATAGGTCATTAAATTCTCTAGACCATCTTTTTACAAAACCTAGCATTGAGTTTGCTTTACTAATGATCTTGCTAATATGTGTATTAAAAGTAAGTTTACAATCAAAAGTTATACCAAGATCATTAAATTCAGTGACTCTTTTTATGATGTTGTTATTAAAAGTGTAATTATTTGTGATTAAGTTTAGGGAACGCGTAAATGAAATGACGCGTAAATGAAATTTAAAATAAATTTATGCCATCATGTTAGGTAACGCTTTTTTTAAATGTGTTAATTGTCCAACAACATCAAATGAGTCTATGGTGTTAGTTGATACTAACGAGGTAGATGAAAATAGCAAAACTTCTAAAACATCAGTTGAATCTGTGATAATTAATAGCAACAATCATAAGATAAGTAATGACGTAAGTTTTTACCATGCTCTTAATAATAATGCTCAATTAAGCCTAGAAGATGAATTAGAATCTTTCAATTGTACTAATTATACCCTGGAAGAATTAGCACAATTTTTAAAAAATCTAGGTGGTGTTTTGCTGGAAATTCACAAAAATCAAAAACATTTAGCACTTCATTTTGAAGAAGTTTTAATCAAAAATGAAGAATTATTGAAAGAAAATTCTAAATTACATGATCTGGTGAATAGTTCCGAAAATCATATCAGCATTTTGGAAAACAGAGTTAACAGTTCGGAGTTCTTACATGATAAAACGCAGCAGAATGTGTTAAAAAATAATCTTGTACTAGCCGGTCTACCTTCGAATCTCATAAACCCAACAGAAACTGTTTTGGCGATCGCAAAAAAAATTAATGCTAATATTGATAAAAATGATATGTCAGATGTTGCAACAATTAATCAAAAAAAAATTAATGAAGCAGGTCCCCAGAAAAAATTATGTATTGTTAAGTTTACTTCTGATATCCGAAAAAAACAATTATTGGAAAAAAAAACACAATATAAGCACCTTTTTACTGTTCACCATCTTACAGCACTGCAGTCTAGTCTTTATTACGAATCTAAAAATATTAAAATCAAACATAAATTTCAATTTCTCTGAGTCAAAGATAGCACCATTTTCTTACGGAGAAATCATTCCAGCAAAATACACAAAACATTATCAAGGAACAATATCAATCATATTTATAAAATCTTCAATACCTAAACACAATATCAACTAAATACATTTACAAATGGTAAAATTAAAAAACTTAGCTTTAAAATGTATTTCTTTTTTATTATTCTTTAAATTCAATTCTAAAATTTTTTTTTCTTATTTTTTGTCAATATTAATATTAATAGTTCATACAAATTATTTTTCTTTTTTTCTTACATTAAATAATATTTTTTCATCATATATTACACTAACCAAAAAAATTTGAGAACAAAAACACTTTTATTTTTTCTTTTTTCCTACTTTTATTTAATTACTTAAAATTAACATTAATTAATTCTTTTTTTTTTTATTTTCTAATACTAACTTTTTTTACACATTTTATTTCTTTATATTTTACACATATTTTTGATTTTAAAATTTTACTTATTTACTATTTTTATAAATTGATTATTTCTTATCCAAAAAAAAAGCAGGAACACAGCTTTTAGTCAATAATCAGAGAAACTGATATTATATCCATAGATTGCACTATGAAAGTTTGCGAAAATAGAAAAATAATTCTGACATCTATCTTTATCTATTGCATTTATAATCATTTTATTGTTAAATCACAAATCATTTTTCTGATAGCACTATGAAATTTTACGATATTAGAAAAAATTCTAACATCTATCTCTTTCTATTACATTAATTATCTAATTATTGTTAAATTACAAATCGTTTTTTTTCTTTTATATTTTGACCAACTTTAATCAATGGAGGAGACAGGGATAGATAATTATCAAAATATTTTTGATTTAAATAATGACATTAAAGTGCAGATTATTGACGAGGGCAGATTATTAAACGATTCTTACAGTAAAAATTTTAATATTATATACTTAAACATACAAAGTCTTAGAAATAAATTATATGATCTAGAAGCGATAGTAAATTCGTATAGTTTAAAAATAGATGTGATTGTACTGTCGGAAGTTCGGTTGCATGAGAGTGAAAACATATTCTATAATTTTCCAGGTTATGTTTCGTATTTTAGTAACAGGAAAAGTAAATATGGGGGTGTTTCAATATATATTAATAATAAAATTAGTAGTAATTGTATATATAATGAAGAATTTCAAAATTCTAATATTCTAGGTGTTAAGTTAATCAAACATAATATAAATATATTTGCAATTTATAAGTCCCACAGAACGAATTTTGATATATTCGTAGAAAAAAATAGAAGATTTACTAAAACATAAGAGATCAATCTTTGTAGGTCATAAAAATTTTAATTTATTAAAAAGAGATACAAATACTAAAGACTACATTAATATGCTACATTATAATCGATTTATAATTCTCAACAAGATTTCAATTGAATACGCAACTAGAATAGGTAATACAACTAGGACAATTATAGATGATTTAATTTCTGATCTCATTGACTTGAAATACAATGTTCATGTTTTAGACACAATTTTGTCTGATCACCAAATGCTTTTTGTCAGTATTGACTTCAAACCCATAAAAGAAAAAATTAACAGTCATAAAATTATTCTAGATTATGACAACATTGATAAAAATAAATTTTGGAACAATATGCATAACATAAATTCTTTTGATGATATGGTTTGCAAACTTACCGAATTTATTGAAGCAAATACAAAAACAATTCAATCAAAATTTAATAATAATAAAAGCATTTGGATGACAGCTGAAATTCGAGAAAATATGAAAATCCGCGACGCTTTCTTAAAATTCAAAAAAAAATATCCGAATGATACTCATGTCAAAAACTTGTATTTACATTATAAGTCAAATTTTTTTATGCTAATTGTGAATGCAAAAAAGAACTATTGCCAAATTTCATTTCACAAGATCCTAGTAATGGTAAAAAACTGTGGAGTCTGTATAAGCAAATAATGTTCAACAACGATCAAACTTATAATAACCAAATCATTAAAACCATTAAGTATAATAATCCATAATTATAATTTAGTAGTTTTCAGCCACACACTACGTATTATGAATTCCGTTTGAACATCAGTAAGCATTAAACATCAGTAACTATATATTTTTTACGATTTTTCTACTATAAAATACGTATAGGTTTAATTATAGATATTAATCGAGACTCACATCAATTATTAGGCCATGTCTTAAAAGTGCTTATAGAGTAAAAGCTTAATAAAGGGCCAGCTTTTAACAAATTTACACACATTTTATGGGAAAAATAGGAGGCCGACTATAAATCTTGAAATAACACAAAAACCATTTATTTTATTCAATTTGGTCCAAAGAGAAAATTAAAGTTACATCTTTTTTACATAATTCATTAAAGAAAATATTTTAAAATATAATATTTTCATTCATAAATATGCATTTAAAAAATTGTCTTCCTTAAAATTTTTTATTTTAAAAGCTTCTTAAAGTTCTTAAGATGTGAAAGTCGATGAGAGTGTTTTTATAGTACACTACTGGTAACAAAAAAGTTTTAATGACAATTTTGATTTTAAATTAACTTAGTAAAAATTTTTATTAAATTTTAAAAATAAAAAATTATTAACTGAAATATAAGTTATTGTGAAATAAGCAATAATTAAATAATATTTATATAAGTAATAATTTATAATATCTAAAAATTTTTCCCATTCCCACACCACCTTTGAGGTAGGGAATATGGAGCGTTTTTTTAAAGTGGTCCCCAATAGGCCTAATCCACTGAATTCTAAAAAAAAACAGTGTAATATTTATGAATAAATAATAAGTAGAAACAAAAATATTAATAAAACAAGTAAAAGTAACAGTAAGTCGATGCAACCGACTTATTTATACTCTACACCTAAAAAATTCAAATTAAATTAAAAATCCATAAGTTATTTTAGTTAGGTATTTAATATAACTAAGCTAAAAAAATAAATGCTTTTACAACCTTTGTACAAAATTTCAGATTTCTATCTTTATTAAATTCGAAAATATGCTTGTTAGGTCTTGGGAAGTCTGTGAAGACACGCGAACCACCACCCCAATTCATCTCAAATTTTAGAGACATCAACAGGGTAGAACATTCTTATATCAAATTTCAAGTTTATATATTTATTAATTTCGAAGATATGCTTGTTTGGTCTTAGGAGTTGTGTGGCAGATACCCGAACAACCATTCTAATTCATCTTAAATTTTGGACAAATCAGGGATTCAGGAAACAACACCCTAGTACCAAATTTGAGGTTTCTATCTTTATTAATTTCGAAGATATGCTTGTTCGGTTTTGGGAGTTGTATGGGAGGTACCCGAACGACCACTCCAATTCATCTCAAATTTTAGGCAAATCAGGGATTTAGGAAACAGCACCCTCGTATCAAATTTGAAGTTCCTATCTTTATTAATTTCGAAGATATGCATGTTCGGTTTTGGGAGTTGTATGGGAGGTACCCGAACAACCACTCCAATTCATCTCAAATTTTGGACAAATCAGGGATTCAGGAAACAACACCCTAGTACCAAATTTGAGGTTTCTATCTTTATTAATTTCGAATATATGCTTGTTCGGTTTTGGGAGTTGTATGGGAGGTACCCGAACGACCACTCCAATTCATTTCAAATTTTAGGCAAATCAGGGATTTAGGAAACAGCACCCTCGTATCAAATTTGAAGTTCCTATCTTTATTAATTTCGAAGATATGCATGTTCGGTTTTGGGAGTTGTATGCGAGGTACCCGAACAACCACCCCAATTCATCTCAAATTTTAGACACATCAACAGGATAGAACATTCCTATATCAAATTTCAAGTTTATATATTTATTAATTTCGAAGATATGCTTGTTTGGTCTTAGGAGTTGTGTGGCAGATACCCGAACAACCATTCTAATTCATCTTAAATTTTGGACAAATCAGGGATTCAGGAAACAACACCCTAGTACCAAATTTGAGGTTTCTATCTTTATTAATTTCGAAGATATGCTTGTTCGGTTTTGGGAGTTGTATGGGAGGTACCCGAACGACCACTCCAATTCATCTCAAATTTTAGGCAAATCAGGGATTTAGGAAACAGCACCTTCGTATCAAATTTGAAGTTCCTATCTTTATTAATTTCGAAGATATGCATGTTCGGTTTTGGGAGTTGTATGGGAGGTACCCGAACAACCACCCCAATTCATCTCAAATTTTAGAGACATCAACAGGGTAGAACATTTTTATATCAAATTTCAAGTTTATATATTTATTAATTTCGAAGATATGCTTGTTTGGTCTTAGGAGTTGTGTGGCAGATACCCGAACAACCATTCTAATTCATCTTAAATTTTGGACAAATCAGGGATTCAGGAAACAACACCCTAGTACCAAATTTGAGGTTTCTATCTTTATTAATTTCGAAGATATGCTTGTTCGGTTTTGGGAGTTGTATGGGAGGTACCCGAACGACCACTCCAATTCATCTCAAATTTTAGGCAAATCAGGGATTTAGGAAACAGCACCCTCGTATCAAATTTGAAGTTCCTATCTTTATTAATTTCGAAGATATGCATGTTCGGTTTTGGGAGTTGTATGGGAGGTACCCGAACGACCACTCCAATTCATCTCAAATTTGAGGCAAATCAGGGATTTAGGAAACAGCACCCTCGTATCAAATTTGAAGTTTCTATCTTTATTAATTTCGAATATATGCTTGTTCGGTTTTGGGAGTTGTATGGGAGGTACCCGAACGACCACTCCAATTCATCCCAAATTTTAGGCAAATCAGGGATTTAGGAAACAGCACCCTCGTATCAAATTTGATTTCGTATCACCCTCGTATCAAAATTTCCAATTCATCTCTCCAAATAATAACCACTCCAAATTTAAATAAAATTGTTATTGCAATTTTAAAATGCTTTATTTCCACTTAAAAATGCGACCCTTTAAAAACTTTGATTCATACACTGCCTTGTTTTTTCTTTCTTTTCATAACATAACATTTTAATATTTTTTTTTTTATCTGTTATGTACGGAAATATCAAACGTATGTTTCTTTCTTTTAAAATCATAACATTTTAATAGTTCTTTTTTTCTATCTGTTATGTGGGTAAATATCAGATGTGCATAACAAATAGACTTTAAAAATATTTAAAAACAATTAAAGTAACACTTTTTGTTCTCTTTTTTTTCTATTCGTTTTTATTTTTTTCCAGTATGTATTACATTTTCCTTTTTTTTTTGTTTTCTGTTATTTAGGTACGCTAAGTATTTCTTTTTTTTTTTTTTAAATGTTTAATTTATACATGCATTTTATTTAAAAAATATAAATTATAACCTATAGAACATTCTGAATTTTTTTTGTTCGTTTATATTTACCCTCCATTCATATGCATACATAAAATTTTTTTTTGTTCGTTTATGTTTACCGTCCAGTCATATAAATATAACTGTTGCCTACATATTAAAAAATAATGAATCTATAACTACATACATAAATAGCCATATATTCATTCATATACATATGTATCTATATTATGAGCTGAACTTCTCAGTGTTGCATTATATCATAATGCGGCAAAATTTTTAAAAATTTAAGAAAACGTTGCATAGCTAAATTCAAAATTTAAATAAAAATAAATAAATAAATAAACCGACAGCGACGAGTTAATATAAAAGCATATAAAATATTGCAATTTTATAATGTTCTTTATTTCCACTTAAAATGCGACCCTTTAAAAACTTTGATTTATACACTGCCGTGGTTTTTCTTTCTTTTCATAGCATAACATTTTAATATTTCTTTTTTTACATAAGAATACATAAGAAATAGCCTTTAAAAATATTTAAAAACAATCAAAGTAACATTTTTTGTTCTCTTTTTTTCTATTCGTTTTTATTTTTCTTCCAGTATTACATTTTCCTTTTTTTTTGTTTTCTGTTATTTAGGTACGCTAAGTATTTCTTTTTTTTTTTTTTTAAATGTTTAATTTATACATGCATTCTATTTAAAAAATATAAATTATAAGCTATAGAACATTCTGAATTTTTGTTTGTTCGTTTATATTTACCGTCCATTCATATGCATACATAAAATTTTTTTTTGTTCGTTTATGTTTACCGTCCATTCATATAAATATAACTGTTGCCTACATATTAAAAAATAATAAATCTATAACTACATACATAAATAGCCATATATTCATTCATATACATATGTATTTATATTATGAGCTGAACTTCTCAGTGTTGCATTATATCATAATGCGGCAAAATTTTTAAAAAATTAAGAAAACGTTGCATAGCTAAATTCAAAATTTAAATAAAAATATTGCAATTTTATAATGTTCTTTATTTTCACTTAAAATGCGACCCTTTAAAAACTTTGATTCATACACTGCCTTGTTTTTTCTTTCTTTTCATAACATAACAATTTAATATTTTTTTTTTTTATCTGTGATGTACGGAAATATCAAACGTATGTTTCTTTCTTTTAAAATCGTAACATTTTAATAGTTCTTTTTTAACAGCTTTTTATTAACTTGGTTGGGTAAAGGATGGAATCTTAGAAGCCATTTTAAACACACTTCCCGTTGAGCTAGAGACTTGAAATTTTCTTCATTAGATCAGATCCCGATGACATGATTCTAACGAAACGAATACATGATTCTAAAATAATAATATCAAAAAACATTAGAGAAAGTAGCTTAATTTCAAAATTAAATTTTTATACAAATATATAACAGAATTTTTAACAGATTTATTACAGAACCAAAATAAAACATTTTATCTAAATTTACTAAACTCACCAATGCCAATACCAATACGTATACGTAATCCATAAATGTTTTTTTTTTCTATAAAAGACTATTGTTTTTTATGTAGCCCATTGCATTGTATGTGTACATATACATAGGTACATACTTAAAAATATGTAATAAATTGTGCTTCGAAAATATTTTTGGTTTGAAAGCGATGAATTTGAAAGATATGAATGTGTAAACAAATTAATGTGTCGCACTTGAGAACACAGTGTAAAATTTAATATGCACTTACTTAAAATTTAGTTAGCAAGTGTTAAATTTAAGTTTTTTTTCATCAAATCAATTGATTTTTAGTATACATTTTTATTTAAAAAAGCAATGTGTTTATTTATAATATTTATATAGATATGTGTTTTTCCTTTCTTAATTATAATTAAAATAGGGCTTTTCTTTCGAAACTCTTAACATATTAAAATGGCATATTATGGCCCTAACATTCATGTCTAAATTGGGAGTTGCCTTTAAATTAAGATCTATTAGGGAATGATGATCTGCACCACTAATGCCTTTGTCTGAAGTATAAAAACTAAGAATATATTTCCAATTATGTAAAAATATTAAACAACAAAAAGAATATATTAAAAATAAGAAATCCAGTCTTTTTTAAAAATAGTAAATAACATCAATAATTTTCTTTTCAATAACAATAATTATGAATTAATCATAAAATATATGTTATGTACATACATACATATATATCTACATCGTCTAGAAAAAGCAAAATAATTTTTTTTTAATTCAAAAACATTAGCATTTAGAACGGTTAACATAAACGAACAAAAAAAAAATTCAGAATGTTCTATAGCTAACAATTTCTATTTTTTAAATAGACTGTATGCATAAATTTAATATTAAAAAAAAAAAATAAGCTCTTAGCGTACCTAAATAACAGAAAAAAAAAATAAATGTAATACTGGAAGAAAAATAAAAACGAATAGAAAAAAAGAGAACAAAAAATGTTACTTTGATTGTTTTTAAATATTTTTAAAGGCTATTTCTTATGTATATGTGCAGATCTGATAAAAAAAGAACTATTAAAATGGTATGATTTTAAAAGAAAGAAACATACGTTTGATATTTCCGTACATAACAGATAAAAAAAAAAAATATTAAATGTTATGTTATGAAAAGAAAGAAAAAACAAGGCAGTGTATGAATCAAAGTTTTTAAAGGGTCGCATTTTAAGTGGAAACATTACATGGAACATTATAAAATTGCAATATTTTTATTTAAATTTTGAATTTAGCTATGCAACGTTTTCTTAATTTTTTAAAAATTTTGCCGCATTAAGATATAATGCAACACTGAGAAGTTCAGCTCATAATATAAATACATATGTATATGAATGAATATATGGCTATTTATGTATGTAGTTATAGATTTATTATTTTTTAATATGTAGGCAACAGTTATATTTATATGAATGGACGGTAAACATAAACGAACAAAAAAAAATTTTATGTATGCATATGAATGGACGGTAAATATAAACGAACAAAAAAAAATTCAGTATGCTCTATAGGTTATAATTTATATTTTTTAAATAGAATGCATGTATAAATTAAACATTTAAAAAAAAAAAGAAATACTTAGCGTACCTAAATAACAGAAAACAAAAAAAAAGGAAAATGTAATACTGAAAGAAAAATAAAAACGAATAGAAAAAAAAGAGAACAAAAAATGTTACTTTGATTGTTTTTAAATATTTTTAAAGTCTATTTCTTATGTATATAATGTGCATACCTGATATTTACCCACATAACAGATAGAAAAAAAGAACTATTAAAATGTTATGATTTTAAAAGAAAGAAACATACGATTGATGTTTCCGTACGTAACAGATAAAAAAAGAAATATTAAAATGTCATGCTATAAAAGAAAGAAAAAACAAGGCAGTGTATGAATCAACGTTTTTAAAGGGTTGCATTTTAAGTGGAAATAAAGAACATTATAAAATTGCATTATTTTTATATTTTTATATGTGCTGTACTATTAAAAATCTGCTAACACAGTTACACCAAATTCCCAAATTCCCAAGTATTATTATTTGGTTGATTCATCGATTTATTATTTTTTAATATGTAGGCAACAGTTATATTTATATGAATGGGCGGTAAACATAAACGAAAAAAAAAAATTTATGTATGCATATGAATGGACGGTTAACATAAACGAACAAAAAAAAAATTCAGAATGTTCTATAGCTAACAATTTCTATTTTTTAAATAGACTGTATGCATAAATTTAATATTAAAAAAAAAAAATAAGCTCTTAGCGTACCTAAATAACAGAAAAAAAAAATAAATGTAATACTGGAAGAAAAATTAAAACAAATAGAAAAAAAGGAGAACAAAAAATGTTACTTTGGTCGCGTTTAGTACCATCTAGCGCTACAAAAACACTGCAGCGCTCGATAAAATTTTCTACTGAACGATTTTTTTATTTAGCGCTATAATGTAGCGCTACATGAATTTTGCAGCAAGAAAATTTTACGCTAAATTATGTAGCGACTTTTTATTGACATTTATGTGTTTACATTTAATGCCAAAAATTTTTGTTTACAAAATTTTGTGAGAAATTTTGGATTTTAAGCATTTTTTTAAAAATTGATAAATTGAGAGATGAAAATTATAAGATTTAAAAAACAAAAATACGATTTAAATAAAATAAAAATATACGAAATGTCACAAAAAATTAAATGTCATTTAATTTTGCTGCAAATCGTTCAGTACAAACATGCAGCGCTAAATTCTACACCGCTACAATTCAGTATAGCGCTAGATTCTCCTAAACGCGACCTTTGATTGTTTTTAAATATTTTTAAAGACTATTTCTTATGTGTATGTGTACATCTGATATTTACCCACATAACAGAAAGAAAAAAAGAACTATTAAAATGTTATGCTATGAAAAGAAAGAAAACACAAGGTAGAATGTAAACCAACGGTTTTTAAAAGCGCACATTTCCAAAACTCAATACAAACTGTTTAGAAGTGTGACTTACACAAAAATTTGAAAATTTCATGTAATAAGAAAAAATGTGAAAATAGGACATTTTTGAAATTTTGGGGGTTATAAGTCCGGAATCCTATATAACTAAGAAAAGCCGTTAACACACGTAAAAATATATTATTAAACCTTTAATTTTCATGTCTTGCCAAAGAAAAATTTGTACAGGTGCCTAAGTTACAGGTGTCTAAAAATAGCAAATTTTCAATTTTTGAGGTAATAACTCTTATTTTTTTAATGGGTGTTACCAAAAAATTTTCTGAGGAAACTTATACTAATTCTAAAAGTTCTTTCTTGTCTCAAAATTTCAGGTTCCTATCTAAAGGGGTGCCCGAGTTATGAAAAAAGAAATTTCATGCAAAATGTGGTTTTCACATAACGGTAAATTTAAATGGTAAATTACAAAATATTACATAATTTTGATATTGTTTTATATAGATAATAAAATTTTCGATCTTCTGGCGGTTTTAGATTGCAAAATTATTAAGCAGAGCCCGAGATATATACATCTGAAAATGGGGCTTTTTCGCAATTTTGAAGAGCTGCAACTTTGGAACCCTTTACAACTAAAATAAACCTTTAACACACGTAAAAATATATTATTGTAGCTTTAACTTTTATATCTTGCAGAAATAAAATGTGTACAGGTTCCTAAGTTACAGGTGTTTAAAAATAGCAAATTTTCAATTTTTAAGCTCTAATAGCTCATAAACAGGGGGTGGTCCGAAAGAATTTTCTGAGCAAATTTATACTAATTCTAAAAGTTCTTTCTTGCCTCAAAATTTCAAGCTTCTATCTAGAAGCGTGCCGGAGTTATGAAAGTAGAAAAATCATGCAAAATTTGGTTTTCACATAACGGTAAATTTAAATACTAAATTTAAAAAAAATGTATAATTTTGATATTAATTTACAAAGATATAAGATATACCTGTCGAATGACGTTTTCGGATTGAAAAAATCTTTAACAGAACCTAAGATATATGCATTTAAAAATAGGGCTTTTTCAAAGTTTGAGGGGCTGTAGCTCCGAAATGGGGGGGGCTACATGAAAAAGTTGTTCCACAAAATTATTTTTTTTATGAGACCTACAATTAAAATTTTTTTTCTCTATCTTTAACGGTGTAGAAGTTTTGTAAACAAACGGACAGAGTGAAACTAATAAGCACATTTTTTCAAAATTTTTTTGGAAATGTGCTAACAAGGCAGTGTATAAATCAAAGTTTTTAAAGGGTCGCATTTTAAGTGGAAATAAAGAACATTATAAAATTGCAATATTTTTATTTAAATTTTGAATTTAACTATGCAAAGTTTTCTTAATTTTTTAAAAATTTTGCCGCATTATGATATAATGCAACACTGAGAAGTTCAGCTCATAATATAGATACATACGTACATATATGAATGAATATATGGCTATTTATGTATGTAGTTATAGATTTATTATTTTTAATATGTAGGCAACAGTTATATTTATATGAATGGACGGTACACATAAACGAACAAAAAAAAATTTTATGTATGAATATGAATGGACGGTAAATATAAACGAACAAAAAAAAATTCAGAATGTTCTATAGGTTATAATTTATATTTTTTAAATAGAATGCATCTATAAATTAAACATTTAAAAAAAACAAAAGTAATACTTAGCGTACCTGTCCTAAATAACAGAAAACAAAAAAAAAACAAAATGTAATACTGGAAGAAAAATAAAAACGAATAGAAAAAAAAAGAACAAAAAATGTTACTTTGATTGTTTTTAAATCTTTTTAAAGTCTATTTCTTATGTATATGTGTACATCTGATATTTACCCATATAACAGATAGAAAAAAAGAACTATTAAAATGTTATGTTATGAAAAGAAAGAAAAAACAATACAGTGTATGAATCAAAGTTTTTAAAGGGTCGCATTTTTAAGTGGAAATAAAGAACATTATAAAATTGCAATAACAATTTTATTTAAATTTTTAATTTTGCTATGCAATGTTTCCTTAATTTTTTAAAAATCTTGCCATAATATATAACACAATATAACAATCAGAAGTTCAGATCATTATATAGTACCCATACTACTATAATATGTATATGAATGAATATATCAGTATATATGTGTGTAGTTATAGATTCATTATTTTTTAATACTAACAATTATGAAAGAATGAATTTAATACCAATTTATATGAATGGACGGTAAACATAAACAAAAAAAAAAAAATTTTTATGTTTGCATATGAATGGACGGTTAACATAAACGAACAAAAAAAAAATTCAGAATGTTCTATAGCTAAAAATTTCTATTTTTTAAATAGACTGTATGCATAAATTTAATATTAAAAAAAAAAAATAAGTTCTTAGCATACCTAAATAACAGAAAAAAAAAGTAAAATGTAATACTGGAAGAAAAATAAAAACGAATAGAAAAAAAAGAGAACAAAAAATGTTACTTTGATTGTTTTTAAATATTTTTAAAGGCTATTTTTTATGTATATGTGTACATCTGATATTTACCCACATAACATAAAGAAAAAAAGAACTATTAAAATGTCATGCTATGAAAAGAAAGAAAAAACAAGGCAGTGTATAAATCAAAGTTTTTAAAGGGTCGCATTTTAAGTGGAAATAAAGAACATTATAAAATTGCAATATTTTTATTTAAATTTTGAATTTAACTATGCAACGTTTTCTTAATTTTTTAAAAATTTTGTCGTATGCATATAATGCAACACTGAGAAGTTCAGTTCATAATATAGATATATATGTATATGAATGAATATATGGCTATTTATATATGTAGCTATAGATTTATTGTTTTTTAATATGTAGGCAACAGGTATATTTATATGAATGGACGGTAAACATAAACGAACAAAAAAAAATTTATGTATGCATATGAATGGACGGTAAATATAAACGAACAAAAAAAAATTCAGAATGTTCTATAGGTTATAATTTATATTTTTTAAATAGAATGCATGTATAAATTAAACATTAAAAAAAAAACAAAAGTAATACTTAGCGTACCTAAATAACAGAAAACAAAAAAAAAAGAAAATGTAATACTGGAAGAAAAATAAAAACGAATAGAAAAAAAAGAGAACAAAAAATGTTACTTTGATTGTTTTTAAATATTTTTAAAGTCTATTCCTTATGTATATGTGTATACCTGATATTTACCCACATAACAGATAGAAAAATAGAACTAATAAAATGTTATGATTTTAAAAGAAAAAAACATACGTTTGATATTTCCATACATAACAGATAAAAAAAAAATATTAAAATGTTATGTTATGAAAAGAAAGAAAAAACAAGGCAGTGTATGAATCAAAGTTTTTAAAGGGTCGCATTTTTAACTTGAAATAAAGAACATTATAAAATTGCAATAACAATTTTATTTAAATTTTGAATTTAGCTATGCAACGTTTTCTTAATTTTTTTAAAAATTTTGCCACAATAAATTAATAATAAAAAAATTCAATATAGGTATTCTATATTATAACAGGTAATAATATAATTATAGACTGTAAGGGCAACTGTAAAAAATCAACAGTTATATTTATATGAATGGACTGTAAACATAAACGAACAAAAAAAAAATTTATGTATGCATATGAATGGACGGTAAATATAAACGAACAAAAAAAAATTCAGAATGTTCTATAGGTTATAATTTATATTTTTTAAATAGAATGCATGTATAAATTAAACATTTAAAAAAAACAAAAGTAATACTTAGCGTACCTAAATAACAGAAAACAAAAAAAAAAGAAAATGTAATACTGGAAGAAAAATAAAAACGAATAGAAAAAAAAGAGAACAAAAAATGTTACTTTGATTGTTTTTAAATATTTTTAAAGTCTATTTCTTATGTATATGTGTATACCTGATATTTACCCACATAACAGATAGAAAAATAGAACTAATAAAATGTTATGATTTTTAAAGAAAAAAACATACGTTTGATATTTCCGTACATAACAGATAAAAAAAAAATATTAAAATGTTATGTTATGAAAAGAAAGAAAAAACAAGGCAGTGTATGAATCAAAGTTTTTCAAGGGTCGCATTTTTAAGTGGAAATAAAGAACATTATAAAATTGCAATAACAATTTTATTTAAATTTTGAATTTAGCTATGCAACGTTTTCTTAATTTTTTAAAAATTTTGCCACAATAAATTAATAATAAAAAAATTCAATATAGGTATTCTATATTATAACAGGTAATAATATAATTATAGACTGTAAGGGCAACTGTAAAAAATCAACAGTTATATTTATGTGAATGGACGGTAAACATAAACGAACAAAAAAAAATTTATGTATGCATATGAATGGACGGTAAATATAAACGAACAAAAAAAAATTCAGATTGTTCTATAGGTTATAATTTATATTTTTTAAATAGAATGCATGTATAAATTAAACATTTAAAAAAAACAAAAGTAATACTTAGCGTACCTAAATAACAGAAAACAAAAAAAAAAAAAAATGTAATACTGGAAGAAAAATAAAAACGAATAGAAAAAAAAGAGAACAAAAAATGTTACTTTGATTGTTTTTAAATATTTTTAAAGTCTATTTCTTATGTATATGTGTATACCTGATATTTACCCACATAACAGATAGAAAAATAGAACTAATAAAATGTTATGATTTTAAAAGAAAAAAACATACGTTTGATATTTCCGTACATAACAGATAAAAAAAAAAATATTAAAATGTTATGTTATGAAAAGAAAGAAAAAACAAGGCAGTGTATGAATCAAAGTTTTTAAAGGGTCGCATTTTTAAGTGGAAATAAAGAACATTATAAAATTGCAATAACAATTTTATTTAAATTTTGATTTTAGCTATGCAACGTTTTCTTAATTTTTTAAAAATTTTGCCACAATAAATTAATAATAAAAAAATTCAATATAGGTATTCTATATTATAACAGGTAATAATATAATTATAGACTGTAAGGGCAACTGTAAAAATTTAAAATTAAACAAGGAAAAAAAAAAATATCAATTTAATACTTATATTTGTCGTTACTAAAAAGAATAAAATAAAATAAATAAAAAATTTTTTTATAAAAACAGCTTTTTTGAACTAAAAAGTAGAAAATAAATTTTTAATAGCAAATTTTTCTGTAATTTTCTAAACTATATTGTTACAATCGAGATTTCTTTGAAAAAGTTTATTTTAATATATATCAAATATATATATAAATATAAGTATATATAAGTTTTAAAGTCTGTAAAATTAAAATAAAAGCTGGAGGCAACAAACGCATAACTATAAACTTATATTTTTAAATTTTGCCTCCAGCTTTTATATTAATTTCACAGACTTTAAAACTTATATATACTTATATTTATATATATATTTGGCATATTAAAATAAACTTTTTCAAAGTTTTTTTAAAAATTTTTTTATTTATTTTATTTTTCTATTCGTTTTTATTTTTCTTCCAGTATTACATTTTACTTTTTTTTCTGTTATTTAGGTACGCTAGGAACTTATTTTTTTTTTTAATAATAATTTATGCATACAGTCTATTTCAAAAATAGAAATTATTAGCTATAGAACATTCTGAATTTCTTTTTTGTTCGTTTATGTTAACCGTCCATTCTTATGCATACATAAAATTTTTTTTTGTTCGTTTATGTTTACCATCCATTCATATAAATATAACTGTTGCCTACATATTAAAAAATAATAAATCGATAAATCAACTAAATACTACATAGTTGGAAATTTGGGAATTTGGTGTGACTGTGTTAGCAGATTTTTGATAGTACAGCACACATAAAAATATGCGTACCATTTTTGTACATGTTTGTACCTACATATGTAGTAAAAAAATTTGGTTTTAAAAGTATGTAATTGAGAATATATTAAATTGCTTACTTCTAAATGCTAATGTTTTTGAATTAAAAAAAAAATTATTTTGCTTTTTCTAGAAGATGTAGATATATATGTATGTATGTACGTAACATATATTTTATGATTAATTCATAATTATTGTTATTGAAAAGAGAAATATTGTTGTTATTTACTATTTTTAAAAAAGACTGGATTTCTTATTTTTAATACATTCTTTTTGTTGTTTAATATTTTTACATAATTGGAAATATATTCTTAGTTTTTATACTTCAGAAAAAGGCATTAGTGGTGCAGATCATCATTCCCTAATAGATCTTAATTTAAAGGCAGCTCCCAATTTAGATATCAATGTTAGGGCCATAATATGCGATTTTAATATGTTAAGAGTTTCGAAAGAAAAACCCTATTTTAATTATAATTAGGAATGGAAAAACACATATCTATATAAATATTATAAATAAACACATTGCTTTTATAAATGAAAATGTATACTAAAAATCAATTGATTTGATGAAAAAAAAACTTAAATTTAACACTTGCTTACTAAATTTTAAGTAAGTGCATATTAAATTTTACACTGTGTTCTCAAGTGCGACATATTAATTTGTTTACACATTCATATCTTTCAAATTCATCGCTTTCAAACCAAAAATATTTTCGAAGCACATATTATTACATATTTTGAAGTATGGTCCTATGTATATGTATGCATAAAATGCAATGGGCTATATAAAAAACAATAGCTTTTATAGAAAAAAAAAACATTTATGGATTACGTATACGTATTGGTATTGGCATTGGTGAGTTTAGTAAATTTAGATAAAATATATGTTTTATTTTGGTTCTGTAATAATTCTGTTAAAAATTCTAGATATAATTTAAAAATTCTAGAAATTAAAATTTCATCTTTGTATGAAAATTTAATTTTGAAATTAAGCTAATTTCTCTAATGTTTTTCGATATTATTATTTTAAAATCATGTATTGTCATCGGGATCTGATCAAATGAAGAAAATTTCAAGTCTCTAGCTCAACGGGAAGTGTGTTTAAAATGGCTTCTAAGATTCTATCCTTTACCCAACCAAGTTAATAAAAAGCTGTTAAAAAAGGAAATCAAGTTTTGGTTAGGTTGCTGAGCTTTGATAAAAAACATGATTCATGGATAAATAAACGAGATATTATTTAATGAATAAAAATTTATAAACTTTTAGTAAAAAATGCAATGCTGTTATTTAATATTAACGAGGAAGAATACAGTTGACTTTGTCAACTCTTAGATACCCGTACGAACCGTTATTATGTTCACAGCCTGTCACTCTGCTTACAATATTATTTTTTTTAATATTTTAGTATTTTAAAATAATTTGGGTGAATTTTATAATTTCTAGTACTATGGGTTGTACATATATTCAAACTATATATTTACATTCTTCAAAAGCAGATTCTAACCTTCCACATAACGATTATCAATCCAAAACTTTTTCAAATATTCTATAGTACCATTTAATACTAAGCGGTAAATGTATATTAAATTTACTAAGTACAAAACAGTAAATATAATTTTAAATATTTATATTATATTATATTTAAATATTACATTGACAGAATAATTTCTTATAAGTACAATAAAACACATATATGTATGTAAATACGGCACTATATAATATACATATATACTCTTAGCATTCACTCGCTAGTGGCATATACGATATGTAAATAAACATGATATTATATAAGTATGTATATCAATATCATATAAATAAAAATTCTTCAAGCAACCGTTATGTTGTTTATTTATTTACATTTTTTTGTACTACGCATTATATTCTCAACAATTTCAAATTATCGAGTAAAACAAATGCAAAAAATTTGTTGAAGAAATTTGTTAGAAATTTGAAAAAATCAAGTAACACTTTCGTCAATTATAAAGTAACCCTATATTATTAAAAAAAGTTGTTATAAGAGTATAATGTTGAAGCTTTAATTTTTGTGTATTACTTCAAAAAAATTTTAACAGGTGTTCAAGTTACAGGTGTTTAAAAATAGGAAATTTTCAGTTTTTGACCCCTTACAGCTCCTAAACGGGGAGTGATACAAAAAAAAATTTTGAAATGACTCATACTTATTTTTAAAGATCTAACTTCTGTAAAAATTTCAAGTTTCCAACTTAAACCGTTTAGAAGATAGAAGGGTTAAAGCATTTTGCAAAATTTGAGTTTCGCATAACGGTAAATTAAGACACCGTATGTCACAAATATATATTTATTGTATATATACGTTTAAAGCTAATAAAAGCAATAATCGTTTGCCGTTTTCAAAATGAAGATATACCTTATACAACTTGTGCTATAACAATTTAAATATAGAGCTTTTTTGAACCTTTGGGGAGCTGTAGCTCCGTAACGGGTGGGGCTACAAAAAAAAGTTATTAAAAATAAAATTAATATTTTTGTGAGATCTATAGCAGTTAAAATTTCATAGCTCTATTTCAAAAAAAATGTAGGGATCTAAAAGTTAGGTGTTCGAGAGCTACCCTAAGTTTTGGTCGAAACTCAACCAAAAAAAATAGGGAACCTACAAATTACTCCCAGAATATTTTGTGTAAATTTCAAGATTCTAGCTTTCTTAGTTTTTGAGTTAGCGTGCTGACGGACGAACGGACGGATGGACATGGCTCAAAAGTCTTAGAATTTTTTTCTGATCCGATCCATACCTTTGAAGGTATATCTAGCTCGCTTATTTCGAAGTGTTACAAACGGAGGAGTAATTTTATTATACCCGATCCTATCGTACGGGTATAAAAACAACTTTTTAAACCCAAGCTTTTTTTAATTGTTTGTTTACTTTAAACTTGAACTTGATCACGTTAGAAAATTTATTCAAAAAGGTTTAAACGATACATGGCAAAACGATTTATGGAAATGATTCCATATGCAAAGTATAACAAAGGAAATAAATATTTATTAACTGTAATTGACACTTTCGAAGTATGCTTATGCTGAGCCAATTAAAACTAAAAAAGAACATTTTTGGTTCAGAGTAATATCGATGTACTATTTAATATATGTAATAATTAAGAACAAAAACAAAAAAAAAAGAAAATGTAATACTGGAAGAAAAATAAAAACGAATAGAAAAAAAAAGAACAAAAAATGTTACTTTGATTGTTTTTAAATCTTTTTAAAGTCTATTTCTTATGTATATGTGTACATCTGATATTTACCCATATAACAGATAGAAAAAAAGAACTATTAAAATGTTATGTTATGAAAAGAAAGAAAAAACAATACAGTGTATGAATCAAAGTTTTTAAAGGGTCGCATTTTTAAGTGGAAATAAAGAACATTATAAAATTGCAATAACAATTTTATTTAAATTTTTAATTTTGCTATGCAATGTTTCCTTAATTTTTTAAAAATCTTGCCATAATATATAACACAATATAACAATCAGAAGTTCAGATCATTATATAGTACCCATACTACTATAATATGTATATGAATGAATATATCAGTATATATGTGTGTAGTTATAGATTCATTATTTTTTAATACTAACAATTATGAAAGAATGAATTTAATACCAATTTATATGAATGGACGGTAAACATAAACAAAAAAAAAAAAATTTTTATGTTTGCATATGAATGGACGGTTAACATAAACGAACAAAAAAAAAATTCAGAATGTTCTATAGCTAAAAATTTCTATTTTTTAAATAGACTGTATGCATAAATTTAATATTAAAAAAAAAAAATAAGTTCTTAGCATACCTAAATAACAGAAAAAAAAAGTAAAATGTAATACTGGAAGAAAAATAAAAACGAATAGAAAAAAAAGAGAACAAAAAATGTTACTTTGATTGTTTTTAAATATTTTTAAAGGCTATTTTTTATGTATATGTGTACATCTGATATTTACCCACATAACATAAAGAAAAAAAGAACTATTAAAATGTCATGCTATGAAAAGAAAGAAAAAACAAGGCAGTGTATAAATCAAAGTTTTTAAAGGGTCGCATTTTAAGTGGAAATAAAGAACATTATAAAATTGCAATATTTTTATTTAAATTTTGAATTTAACTATGCAACGTTTTCTTAATTTTTTAAAAATTTTGTCGTATGCATATAATGCAACACTGAGAAGTTCAGTTCATAATATAGATATATATGTATATGAATGAATATATGGCTATTTATATATGTAGCTATAGATTTATTGTTTTTTCATTTCTTCATTCTAACTTCATACAGTTCAGACGTTATCGTTCTTCAAAAATTAATTTTAAGAAATTTAAATAAAAATTGCTTTTTATTTTATTTTATTTTATTTTGTTAACTTGACCGATAATCATAATTTTTTAAATTTTTAAACTAGTGACCTACTTTTCAATATACTTTATTTTTTGTGTACTTCAAAACTGAATTTTAAATAACAATTTTAAAGTAATTAATAATTCAAAAAAAAAACTTATAAGAACAAAAACAATAATAAAAAACAATATTTAAAGTGAATCATCAAAGTGAATTAAATTTTTTTTTCTTGTAATTTCATATAATTTATATTGCTTATTATTACAATGGAATTTAAATGCAGTGCAAAAAATTGTTTAGTTACTGAAATAAAAGCAGATTCAGTAACTTGTAACGGGTTCTGCAACCGTAAATTTCATGGAGTTTGTTTAAACGCTCCTAGAAATTGGTATAACAACTTCTTGACGCAGCATTTTGTTTGTGAAGCTTGTTTAGATCAACAAACTTACCTGAGACAATTTTCTCATGAAATCTCATTAAACATTAATGCCGTTAGAGAAAATTTTCAAGGTACAGTGGTGAAATTATTGGAAGTTGTAAAGAGCAATACAGCCAGCTTTACGGAAATGGAAAGAAATTTCGAACTACTTAATAACACTGTTAGTAATCTCAAAAATGATCAAAAAAGAAGTGTTAGCGAGCTAATCAAAGTAGAAACTAATAATTTAAAAACGGAAATTTCAACGTTTAAAAACATTATTGAAAAATCATTAGCACAAGATCCAATTAATAATAAGCTTTTGAATGCGTTGGACAATATAAAGCAGCTTTTAATCTCTAATTTAGAAAATATAAATAAAACTGATATTTCAATGAGCTTTCGGGATGTAGTATTGGCCGATTTAGATATCCTTAAGGCCAAAATAGAGACAATCAATGATGGTGTTAAAATTTGTAGTATTTCGCATCAGAATGATCTACATTCAAACGATTCAGCTAAATCACTATTTGATGAAATAAATGATGTAGATAAGGCTAAGACGGTTAATATTCAAGCAACTAAGGAAAAAAATGACGATATTTCATTCGAAATAGAAGCAGTTGATCCACCAGAGGTTATAAATAAACCTAAATTTAACCTAAGGATTTCCAACCTTAGCACTAATACAACAGAGGAGAAACTAGTCAGATACATAAAAAAGAGGTCGAATTGTGAAGAGGTTCATTGTAAATTAATCACACCAAAGTGGCTGAAATATAAACCGCAGTATCATACTTTCAAAGTTAGTGTACCGGAAACGAAAGTTCAGGAAATAAATAATATTAAATTGTGGAATAAAGGGACAAAAATATCCATCTTTAAACATTTAGGTAAACAATCAAATAATAGTAAATTAGATTTAATAAAAAATAAAAATAAAACAAAACCTAATATTAATATTAATAACGCTAAAAGTAAAACAATCACACAAAAAAAAAAGAACAGAAATACACGCAATAACACTAAATCCACAAATAAAAACAATATTATAAGCAAAAACAAAACACAACCTATTTTACACAAACAAAACATAAATTTAACTCAATCACCAATTAAATTTCAGACTATTTTGCCTTCTTCTCACATTATTTCTAATACTACTTCCACCATAGAGGTGCCGAATAGCATTTCAAATAAAATTACTAATGTAGAGTACAGTTCAATAAATTCTACTAATTCAGTAATTAGTTCAGTTCCAAAAGTGTCAATAACGTCTAAACAATATTCTCCAAATGATATAATGAATATTTCACTACCAAATGCTAGCAAATATCCTAACTTCATACAGGGACAAACCTTTAATGCTGGCATTCCGTGTACTCAGAGCTTAAACGTTAACTGCAACACGACATCAATTAACGATAAGCCAATTGCATCTGTTTCATCCAAACCTAATGCAAGTTTTGTTAATCCTATACTACCTCCTATAGTCAGATTAACGAAAAATGCTGTAGCTAATGACGATCATACGTATGTCTTATCACGTTTTAGAGATCAAAAAATATATGAAAATGTAAGACTCTATTTAGCTTATTTGCATAAGGAAGATGACGACCTTTGTGTAGATGGTAAAACCAAACTCAATATTAAAATTTTTATTGATCAAGAAGGTTTGCCTTCTAACCCAAAGGAATTAATGAAATTATATGTAAAATATCATGAAGGTTTCGGAGCTTCATCTAAATCGGTTGAAAAAGATTTACAAGCTTATTGTAGTCACCTTAAAAGTAAGAGAATCGAGTATTTGCAAAAAATAAGAAAAAGTAGTAATGATTTTTTTCGTTCCCTTAGCGGCAGAAAATAACATTAACACTAATCTTATTTTAATAAATACAACAACTAGTTTTAAGGAGTTAAAATCAACAGATAATAAAAGCAATTTTAGTGAAAATCTCAAAATCTTCTACCACAACTGTAGTGGTATGAGAGGTAAGCTAAAGAAATTATATGTTGATGCCAAGTCTTGTGACTTCAGTGTGCTTGCTATTACCGAAACATGGCTAAACGATTCCTTCATAAATGAAGAAATACTTGACAATAATTGGTCGATTTATAGAAAGGATAGGGACTTTTTCTCTATGAACTGTTCCCGTGGAGGCGGTGTCTTACTTGCAGTAAATAATAACCTTTCTAGTGTTCCACTAATCACTAGGACGTCCCACACTTTTGATCACCAATTTATTAGAGTAAACTTAGGTAATAATTTTATTTACCTAGGAATTGTTTACTTTCCACCTAATTCTGACAATTCCTCATATTCTGAATTTTTCGATATTTATCACTATATTATATCTAAAATGAATGAGGATGATTCAATTTTTATTTTTGGCGATTTCAATCGTCCTTCATTATCTTTTATAGAAGATGATTCAGATAATTTGTTATTACCAATTAACTTTCATGATGAAATAGATTTTGACATTATTACGGAGTTCTATGGTAATGATTTACAACAAATTATTAATTACCCAAATAAAAACAATAAGTGGTTAGATCTTGCATTTTCAAATGCATATGACAGAGTGGTGGTTAAACTCGCTGATGATGCAGTCAACCTGTTCACTAACACTCCTCATCATAACGCAGTCATCTTCGAATTTTCTACTTCTTTGCCACTCTTCGCGAAATCTTACAATAATAATATTGTATATGACTTTTTCAACGCTGATTATCAAAGCATTAATAATGCTTTATCAATTTTAAATTGGGACGATCTGTTAATACAACAGGATATTAACTCTTCAATTTCTATCTTTTACTCTAAAATTTTCGACATAATTAACTCCTTTGTGCCAAAAATTCGTAAAAAAGATAAAACAACAGAACCTTGGCTTAATAGAGAAATTAGGACATTGCGTAATCAACGCAACAAACTTTACAAAAAAATTAAAGTTACAAAGGATCCTGATGTTAATTTACTGAACATGTACAAGGATCTTGCTTTTGAATTTAAACAGAAATCAAATCTAGCATACGATAATTATGTCAATGAAATTGGAAATAAATTAATTATAGATCCAAAAAAGTTTTTTGACTTCATTAATACAAAACGGAAAACCTATGGATATCCAAGTTCAATGTCTAAAGATAATGTTTTTTCTTCTTGTCCTAATGTAATCTGCAATTTCTTTGCAGATTGTTTTCAAAAAGTTTATAGGCCATTAGATTCGCCTACCAATTTTACATTTTCTAACTCCCATAATAGATCTAATTCAATTATTACAGATCTATATCTTTCGGAAAACGAAATATTTGAAGCAATTACCAACCTTGATACAAAAAAAGGTGTAGGACCCGACTTGATCCCACCTTCTTTTTTATATAACTGTGCCAATTATTTGACTCAACCGCTTCATTTTATTTTTAATCAATCGCTTTCGACAGGCATTTTTCCGAATGCGTGGAAATCTTCTTTTTTAACCCCCATTCATAAAAAGGGTGACAAAGCTTCCGTCGAAAATTACCGTGGTATAGCTATCCTATCAACTATTCCAAAATTGTTCGAAAAAATTGTAGTCAGTAAAATAACACCCGTCATAAATTCAAAATTAAACGAACAACAACATGGATTTAGAAAAGGTCGTTCTACTACAACCAATCTTACGGTTTACACATCGGAAATACTAACTGAAATGGAAAATGGTTATCAAGTTGATGCTATTTACACGGATTTTAGCAAAGCTTTCGATCGTGTTGATCACAATATTTTGTTTAAAAAACTTGAAACTTTAGGCATTTCAGGTTCTTTCCTTACTTGGCTTTGCTCTTATCTTACTGAAAGAACTCAAAATATTAAATTCCAAGGTTATTTATCGAACACAATTAATGTCACCTCGGGAGTGCCACAAGGAAGCCATTTAGGCCCACTTCTATTTAATATTTTTATTTCAGATCTTTCTAATAAACTAGAAGGTGTACCACATATTGCATTTGCTGACGATCTTAAAATTTACCACGTTATCAAAAATAGTTCCAATTTTGAATTACTTCAATCAAATTTACATTCTTTACAAGAATAGTGCTTCTACAACAAATTAGAACTTAACATAGCGAAATGCAAGGTCATAAGTTTTACACGAAAAAGATCTACAATGCTTTTCGACTATACAATAGATAACATAGTTCTTGAAAGGGTGTCCTGTATGACCGATCTTGGCATTCTTCTGGACGATAAACTTAACTTCCATCTTCACTATGATCATATGATTTCCAAAGCAAATAAAATGTTAGGTTTTATTAAGAGAAGGGCTAAGGAATTTAATAACCCAGCAGTGACAAAAGCTCTTTACTGCTCGTTAGTTCGATCTATTCTAGAATACGGTAATATCGTATGGGATCCAGTGTTTCAATTACATTCCAATAGGATAGAATCCGTTCAGAAACAATTCCTTTTGTTTGCCTTGAGAAACCAATATAATCCTATAGACTATTCTACTCTTCCAAGCTACTCTACAAGACTTAAATCATTGAATATGTTAACCTTATCTTCACGCAGGCAAATGCTTTCATCCTGCTTTACTTTTGACATCATAAAAAAAAATATTGACGTTCAATTCTTAGTAAATAAGGTTAGATTAAACAATGTAGTCAGAAATACAAGAAACACTAAATTTTTACTAGAAAATACACACAGAACAGAATATGGAAGAAATGAGCCAATAAACAGATGTTGCACTACATTCAACAAACACAGTCATCTTTTTTCACCAGACATATCAAGAAATTCTTTTAAACATAAATTAACACCGAAATTCATAAATGACTAAATTACTTAAATTACCTAATTACTTTGTAAACATTTAAAAAAAAAAAAAAAATAATAATAATAATAATAATATATTTAATTCAAGTTCAAGTTCATATTATACATTCCACTTAATTTTACAGTCATACTGTGTTTTTGTTCTGTAAGCATTTTTTTTTTTTTGTTTTCAAATTTAATATATAGTGCAAATTATAAAATTTTCATTGTAAATTTTTAGCTTAGTAATCAAAAATGTTTATTTTGTTAGCTTTAATTTTTTTAGCTGTAAGATTTTTTATGTAAAAACCTTGCTTTGGTTTAATAAATAAAATAAAAAAATAATATGTAGGCAACAGTTATATTTATATGAATGGACGGTAAACATAAACGAACAAAAAAAAATTTATGTATGCATATGAATGGACGGTAAATATAAACGAACAAAAAAAAATTCAGAATGTTCTATAGGTTATAATTTATATTTTTTAAATAGAATGCATGTATAAATTAAACATTTAAAAAAAAACAAAAGTAATACTTAGCGTACCTAAATAACAGAAAACAAAAAAAAAAGAAAATGTAATACTGGAAGAAAAATAAAAACGAATAGAAAAAAAAGAGAACAAAAAATGTTACTTTGATTGTTTTTAAATATTTTTAAAGTCTATTTCTTATGTATATGTGTATACCTGATATTTACCCACATAACAGATAGAAAAATAGAACTAATAAAATGTTATGATTTTAAAAGAAAAAAACATACGTTTGATATTTCCATACATAACAGATAAAAAAAAAATATTAAAATGTTATGTTATGAAAAGAAAGAAAAAACAAGGCAGTGTATGAATCAAAGTTTTTAAAGGGTCGCATTTTTAACTTGAAATAAAGAACATTATAAAATTGCAATAACAATTTTATTTAAATTTTGAATTTAGCTATGCAACGTTTTCTTAATTTTTTTAAAAATTTTGCCACAATAAATTAATAATAAAAAAATTCAATATAGGTATTCTATATTATAACAGGTAATAATATAATTATAGACTGTAAGGGCAACTGTAAAAAATCAACAGTTATATTTATATGAATGGACTGTAAACATAAACGAACAAAAAAAAAATTTATGTATGCATATGAATGGACGGTAAATATAAACGAGCAAAAAAAAATTCAGAATGTTCTATAGGTTATAATTTATATTTTTTAAATAGAATGCATGTATAAATTAAACATTTAAAAAAAACAAAAGTAATACTTAGCGTACCTAAATAACAGAAAACAAAAAAAAAAAAAATGTAATACTGGAAGAAAAATAAAAACGAATAGAAAAAAAAGAGAACAAAAAATGTTACTTTGATTGTTTTTAAATATTTTTAAAGTCTATTTCTTATGTATATGTGTATACCTGATATTTACCCACATAACAGATAGAAAAATAGAACTAATAAAATGTTATGATTTTAAAAGAAAAAAACATACGTTTGATATTTCCGTACATAACAGATAAAAAAAAAATATTAAAATGTTATGTTATGAAAAGAAAGAAAAAACAAGGCAGTGTATGAATCAAAGTTTTTCAAGGGTCGCATTTTTAAGTGGAAATAAAGAACATTATAAAATTGCAATAACAATTTTATTTAAATTTTGAATTTAGCTATGCAACGTTTTCTTAATTTTTTAAAAATTTTGCCACAATAAATTAATAATAAAAAAATTCAATATAGGTATTCTATATTATAACAGGTAATAATATAATTATAGACTGTAAGGGCAACTGTAAAAAATCAACAGTTATATTTATGTGAATGGACGGTAAACATAAACGAACAAAAAAAAATTTATGTATGCATATGAATGGACGGTAAATATAAACGAACAAAAAAAAATTCAGATTGTTCTATAGGTTATAATTTATATTTTTTAAATAGAATGCATGTATAAATTAAACATTTAAAAAAAACAAAAGTAATACTTAGCGTACCTAAATAACAGAAAACAAAAAAAAAAGAAAATGTAATACTGGAAGAAAAATAAAAACGAATAGAAAAAAAAGAGAACAAAAAATGTTACTTTGATTGTTTTTAAATATTTTTAAAGTCTATTTCTTATGTATATGTGTATACCTGATATTTACCCACATAACAGATAGAAAAATAGAACTAATAAAATGTTATGATTTTAAAAGAAAAAAACATACGTTTGATATTTCCGTACATAACAGATAAAAAAAAAAATATTAAAATGTTATGTTATGAAAAGAAAGAAAAAACAAGGCAGTGTATGAATCAAAGTTTTTAAAGGGTCGCATTTTTAAGTGGAAATAAAGAACATTATAAAATTGCAATAACAATTTTATTTAAATTTTGATTTTAGCTATGCAACGTTTTCTTAATTTTTTAAAAATTTTGCCACAATAAATTAATAATAAAAAAATTCAATATAGGTATTCTATATTATAACAGGTAATAATATAATTATAGACTGTAAGGGCAACTGTAAAAATTTAAAATTAAACAAGGAAAAAAAAAAATATCAATTTAATACTTATATTTGTCGTTACTAAAAAGAATAAAATAAAATAAATAAAAAATTTTTTTATAAAAACAGCTTTTTTGAACTAAAAAGTAGAAAATAAATTTTTAATAGCAAATTTTTCTGTAATTTTCTAAACTATATTGTTACAATCGAGATTTCTTTGAAAAAGTTTATTTTAATATGCCAAATATATATATAAATATAAGTATATATAAGTTTTAAAGTCTGTAAAATTAAAATAAAAGCTGGAGGCAACAAACGCATAACTATAAACTTATATTTTTAAATTTTGCCTCCAGCTTTTATATTAATTTCACAGACTTTAAAACTTATATATACTTATATTTATATATATATTTGGCATATTAAAATAAACTTTTTCAAAGTTTTTTTAAAAATTTTTTTATTTATTTTATTTTTCTATTCGTTTTTATTTTTCTTCCAGTATTACATTTTACTTTTTTTTCTGTTATTTAGGTACGCTAGGAACTTATTTTTTTTTTTAATAATAATTTATGCATACAGTCTATTTCAAAAATAGAAATTATTAGCTATAGAACATTCTGAATTTCTTTTTTGTTCGTTTATGTTAACCGTCCATTCTTATGCATACATAAAATTTTTTTTTGTTCGTTTATGTTTACCGTCCATTCATATAAATATAACTGTTGCCTACATATTAAAAAATAATAAATCGATAAATCAACTAAATACTACATAGTTGGAAATTTGGGAATTTGGTGTGACTGTGTTAGCAGATTTTTGATAGTACAGCACACATAAAAATATGCGTACCATTTTTGTACATGTTTGTACCTACATATGTAGTAAAAAAATTTGGTTTTAAAAGTATGTAATTGAGAATATATTAAATTGCTTACTTCTAAATGCTAATGTTTTTGAATTAAAAAAAAAATTATTTTGCTTTTTCTAGACGATGTAGATATATATGTATGTATGTACGTAACATATATTTTATGATTAATTCATAATTATTGTTATTGAAAAGAGAAATATTGTTGTTATTTACTATTTTTAAAAAAGACTGGATTTCTTATTTTTAATACATTCTTTTTGTTGTTTAATGTTTTTACATAATTGGAAATATATTCTTAGTTTTTATACTTCAGAAAAAGGCATTACTGGTGCAGATCATCATTCCCTAATAGATCTTAATTTAACGGCAGCTCCCAATTTAGATATCAATGTTAGGGCCATAATATGCGATTTTAATATGTTAAGAGTTTCGAAAGAAAAACCCTATTTTAATTATAATTAGGAATGGAAAAACACATATCTATATAAATATTATAAATAAACACATTGCTTTTATAAATGAAAATGTATACTAAAAATCAATTGATTTGATGAAAAAAAAACTTAAATTTAACACTTGCTTACTAAATTTTAAGTAAGTGCATATTAAATTTTACACTGTGTTCTCAAGTGCGACATATTAATTTGTTTACACATTCATATCTTTCAAATTCATCGCTTTCAAACCAAAAATATTTTCGAAGCACATATTATTACATATTTTGAAGTATGGTCCTATGTATATGTATGCATAAAATGCAATGGGCTATATAAAAAACAATAGCTTTTATAGAAAAAAAAAACATTTATGGATTACGTATACGTATTGGTATTGGCATTGGTGAGTTTAGTAAATTTAGATAAAATATATGTTTTATTTTGGTTCTGTAATAATTCTGTTAAAAATTCTAGATATAATTTAAAAATTCTAGAAATTAAAATTTCATCTTTGTATGAAAATTTAATTTTGAAATTAAGCTAATTTCTCTAATGTTTTTCGATATTATTATTTTAAAATCATGTATTGTCATCGGGATCTGATCAAATGAAGAAAATTTCAAGTCTCTAGCTCAACGGGAAGTGTGTTTAAAATGGCTTCTAAGATTCTATCCTTTACCCAACCAAGTTAATAAAAAGCTGTTAAAAAAGGAAATCAAGTTTTGGTTAGGTTGCTGAGCTTTGATAAAAAACATGATTCATGGATAAATAAACGAGATATTATTTAATGAATAAAAATTTATAAACTTTTAGTAAAAAATGCAATGCTGTTATTTAATATTAACGAGGAAGAATACAGTTGACTTTGTCAACTCTTAGATACCCGTACGAACCGTTATTATGTTCACAGCCTGTCACTCTGCTTACAATATTATTTTTTTAATATTTTAGTATTTTAAAATAATTTGGGTGAATTTTATAATTTCTAGTACTATGGGTTGTACATATATTCAAACTATATATTTACATTCTTCAAAAGCAGATTCTAACCTTCCACATAACGATTATCAATCCAAAACTTTTTCAAATATTCTATAGTACCATTTAATACTAAGCGGTAAATGTATATTAAATTTACTAAGTACAAAACAGTAAATATAATTTTAAATATTTATATTATATTATATTTAAATATTACATTGACAGAATAATTTCTTATAAGTACAATAAAACACATATATGTATGTAAATACGGCACTATATAATATACATATATACTCTTAGCATTCACTCGCTAGTGGCATATACGATATGTAAATAAACATGATATTATATAAGTATGTATATCAATATCATATAAATAAAAATTCTTCAAGCAACCGTTATGTTGTTTATTTATTTACATTTTTTTGTACTACGCATTATATTCTCAACAATTTCAAATTATCGAGTAAAACAAATGCAAAAAATTTGTTGAAGAAATTTGTTAGAAATTTGAAAAAATCAAGTAACACTTTCGTCAATTATAAAGTAACCCTATATTATTAAAAAAAGTTGTTATAAGAGTATAATGTTGAAGCTTTAATTTTTGTGTATTACTTCAAAAAAATTTTAACAGGTGTTCAAGTTACAGGTGTTTAAAAATAGGAAATTTTCAGTTTTTGACCCCTTACAGCTCCTAAACGGGGAGTGATACAAAAAAAAATTTTGAAATGACTCATACTTATTTTTAAAGATCTAACTTCTGTAAAAATTTCAAGTTTCCAACCTAAACCGTTTAGAAGATAGAAGGGTTAAAGCATTTTGCAAAATTTGAGTTTCGCATAACGGTAAATTAAGACACCGTATGTCACAAATATATATTTATTGTATATATACGTTTAAAGCTAATAAAAGCAATAATCGTTTGCCGTTTTCAAAATGAAGATATACCTTATACAACTTGTGCTATAACAATTTAAATATAGAGCTTTTTTGAACCTTTGGGGAGCTGTAGCTCCGTAACGGGTGGGGCTACAAAAAAAAGTTATTAAAAATAAAATTAATATTTTTGTGAGATCTATAGCAGTTAAAATTTCATAGCTCTATTTCAAAAAAAATGTAGGGATCTAAAAGTTAGGTGTTCGAGAGCTACCCTAAGTTTTGGTCGAAACTCAACCAAAAAAAATAGGGAACCTACAAATTACTTCCAGAATATTTTGTGTAAATTTCAAGATTCTAGCTTTCTTAGTTTTTGAGTTAGCGTGCTGACGGACGAACGGACGGATGGACATGGCTCAAAAGTCTTAGAATTTTTTTCTGATCCGATCCATACCTTTGAAGGTATATCTAGCTCGCTTATTTCGAGGTGTTACAAACGGAGGAGTAATTTTATTATACCCGATCCTATCGTACGGGTATAAAAACAACTTTTTAAACCCAAGCTTTTTTTAATTGTTTGTTTACTTTAAACTTGAACTTGATCACGTTAGAAAATTTATTCAAAAAGGTTTAAACGATACATGGCAAAACGATTTATGGAAATGATTCCATATGCAAAGTATAACAAAGGAAATAAATATTTATTAACTGTAATTGACACTTTTTCGAAGTATGCTTATGCTGAGCCAATTAAAACTAAAAAAGAACATTTTTGGTTCAGAGTAATATCGATGTACTATTTAATATATGTAATAATTAAGAAAATAAATTATTGTAAGCACATTTTATTAAAACAACATATTATTTAATAACAAACGGCTCTTTGTTCATGAACCTCACCCCATTTGTATAATACACATACACATGCAATTAATTTCAAGGTTAATCACTTAATGCTCATTATTGAAAATATATTTTCATATTACTTTAACATTCCATACCCTAAAAAAGAATTAAATAGCTTGAAATAGGTAATCAAGTTAATGTGCATTTAAGTAACATTTTTTAATTTTTGTCTCAAAACCAAAACATTCACTACATACTATAGGAAATTTTTGATAATTTCATAACACTACATCTTTCCAATATAATATAGTCTATTCAAAATTTAAGATGATTGATACATGCTCCCAAAAACTTCGGCGAGGTCCGATTCGGTCCTTACTACTGTCAAATGGCCCCTTTTAAATCATACTACCAAAGCACTAATCCCATCAAATTTTTTCTTGAACCTTCAATCAAACCTTCAATCCTTCAATCAAACCTTCCATCTTGAGATCCTAAACCTTTTGAACTTGGCCCCTTAAGATCTTATTCCAATTCTCCGAACCTGCCGAATTCCCAACTTTCCCTTTTCCAAATCTCTAAATTTGCTGAAGCTGCTACGATTATAACACCGTACCAAAATCTTCAACCCCCTGCCCTTAAAACTTTTTAAACCCACTTAATAATTTAATTTTTAAATTTCATAACACATATTCTCACACTCTAATCCTAAATTCAAATCAATAAAACCCTTCCATAATGTTTATGATTGAATATAAATATAATATATATTTCGAAATTATAAATTATATATTATGAAATTTATTCTGCATTAACTTGTTAACCTTTAAAAATATTATATGAGTTTATATTACACTTAATAACAACGCCAGCTTAATAACTAACATCAAAAGCTTTTTAATAGAATTTTTCCAAGCTTCATAATTGCAATAATACTAATTTCAAGGTTAACCACTTAATGCATATTCACATATTACTTTAACATTCCAATAACGTCACTTCTTGTAGTCAATCATATCCATACTACATGGGTATGACGTCATTTCCTGGAGTCAAATTGGTATAGCTAACAAAATAAATTCTAGCATATTATTTACATAGTCTATGTTATTATAGTACAACACCTGTTTTTAGTTCAATATAAAACATAAAACAGATCATTGCACTTACTTGTTATACATTATTAACCTTAACCTTGTTATACATAGTTAACCTTCTATACTATTTACAAAAACTTTTCCGAAAACTAATTATGCAAGCCCCAATCACGACATCTAATTTGCATAAATATTTCTGCAAACATCATTCCTTAAAAGTTCAAACACCTTTGTCGTGAACTCATTTGCTATTTCTTTCTGGCACAAAAGTCCCACAGCTAAGTGCCAAATATACTACTACACCTCCAGTTTTTATCAATTTTTAATTGCTTCTGTTGTTTTACATTATTTAGATAGTAGTATTTGCAGATTTCTTGATTTTTTTTCTTTTATAGAGGGAAGTCCTACAATGTTTTAAATTAACTTAAGTAAGCAAAAGTTTCATGCAAAACGATGAAAAATTATAAAAAATATGTTGATTTATTTTCTAGTTAGCTAATATTGACCCATAATCTCAGCATCTCAAAAATTTGAAAAATTTATAATCATAATCCCAAATAACATAATATCAAATTTCAAAATCCCAAAATTACAAAATCGGAAAATTGGAAATATCTGATCTTTATTTTATTAATTAAATTAAAACAAGGTTCTCCTGAAATAATCTTATTGTTTTATATATCAAACAAAAATCAACAAATATGTGATTACCAAACTAAAATTTCAAATTAAATATATATATTCAAATTAAATTATGGTTATTAGGTGAAGTTCATAGTATGTTAATGAAGTGCATTTTAACTTGGGAAAGAACAAAAATTATTGACCAAGGTCATTTATAAAAAAAATAGTTTTAATTTGAGTGTTTCTTGAAATAGAAGTAGCGAAAAGATGGTTGTATTTGTTGCAATTAATGGTTGTATTTGTTGCAACATCTGTTTATTGGCTCATTTCCTCCACACTCGATTCTATGAGGGTTTCTGACTAATTATTGTGTATTTCTTGATTTGTTTTACTCTATCGTTTAATATAGTTTGATAATTCTAGAATATAATAGGTCATCTCAAGAAGTAAAGCAGGAATATAGAATTTGTCTACCTGTTGAGTTAACGAATTATAATGAATTCTGTCTAACATTGTAACATGGAATAGTCTGTAGTATTGTACTGGTTTCTTAAAGCAAATAAAACAAAATAGTTTTGCAACTGACTCTATTATATTGGAATTAGATTGAAAAGCTGGATCTCATAAAATGTTACCATATTCTAGAATAGATCGTGGTAGGGAACAGAAAAGAGCATTTGCAACCGCAATATTATTAAATTTATTAGATCTTCTTTTAATGACCTCTAACATTTTATTGGCTTTGGAAATCATTTGTCCCGTGCTGAAGATAAAAGTTTGGTTTAACATCTAAAAGAATACCAAAATCTGTCATTCTCTACACTCATTTAAGGGTGATGTTATTAATTTTGTAATCTTACATAATAGTGGATCTTACATTTCCCAATGTTCAGTCCCAACTTTTTTGAAGAGCACCACTCTTGCAGTAAACATAATTTTGACTGAAATAAAGTAACAGATGAAATATTCTTAATAATTTATTAAATTTCAAGATCATCGGCAAAGAAAATGTGAGGTATATACCCTAATTTCGCACATTGGTCGAATATAAAAATGTCGTACAAATGTTGACCTAAATGGCTACCCTGACATATTCCTAAAGTAACAATGATCGAAATAGACAGTAAGTCTTAAAATTTAAAATATTGAGGGTTTTCTGTAAGGTAAGAATTTAGCCAAATAAAAAAAGAATCTTAAATGCCTAGTGCTCTAAGTTTCTTGTAAAGTTTTATTACCAACACGATCAAAAGCTAAAGTCCGTGTAAGTAGCATCAACTTGATATCCATTTTCCATGTGATTAAAAACTTCCAAATACGAAAAGGTTAGTTGGGGTAGAACAGCCTTTTCTGAAACAATGTTGCTGATCATTCAGTTTGTTCAGTGTTAATTATAGGTGGAAGTTGTCAGGCATGGTTAATGAACTGAAGAATGGATTTTATGTAGGATATTCTTGGTTATTAGTTTAAACACTTGTTTTGATTGTTTTGGCTTAGGTTACAAGTTAGGTTAGTATCCATGCTTAGATGGTTAACTTATAAATTTCAAGTGGTTGTATAGTAGAAAGTGAAGGTTGTCAGTACTCTGTAAGTTGTCAGGCAAGGTTAATGAACTGAACAAGTTCAGGATATTTAAATTTTTCAATAAATTTATTGGTACTTTGTAATAGAGAATTTACTTTGTAATAAAAGAAATGAAAATAGGTACTGTTGGATATCAAGTTGTAAATAATAAAAATAAAAACGAAAAAGTAATTACAAGAAGACGTGTAGTTCATATTTAATTATTAAAAGTTGTTATTATAGTTTTAAAGTTGCAAAATAAAAATAAGAAAAATATCATACAAATAGTAAGAAAAAAATTTTTTTCAAGACAAATCTATTTTTTATTCGCATGCTTAATAAAATATAGGTAAAAGAAGATATAAAAGAATCGAAAAAAACTTGATTTTATTATTAAATAAAAATTTTTATCAAGATGAAAAATTATTAAAAAAATAAAAACGAAAACGTAAATAAGAAGTACAAAGTGTAGTTCATTTTTAATTTTGTTTTATTAAAAGAAGATTAATTATTAAAAATTGTTATTATAGTTTTAAAGTTTCAAAAATAAAAAGAAGAAAAATATTTATTTTTAGAATATGTGTTGTTTCTCATTATACTATATTTTGTTCTAAATTGTTGCAGAACCTTCAACACTTTAATATTAAGTATGTACACATGAACTTTAAAAATATTTTGCATTCTTTTAATTTCTGACTCTTTGAAACAATTTAACTACTTATGAATCAAACAATTTAAAAACTTATGAATGCAAATGTTAAAAAAAAAATTAAAATAAGAACAAAAAGAAAAGAAAAATATTATCGAATTATAGGTGCATCTGTTAAGTAAGATTTCTTTTTTCTATTCTATAAGAACATTTACAAAATAACCGAACATCTTTTATTTACTTAATAGTTGATATTACGTTACGTGCTATGGTTGTAAGGGGTGAGAAAAGCAAAGATAAGTTAATTGCTTTTAGGATTTGTATAGTAAACACAAAAATAAGAAAAATAAAACAGATTAAGTTATTTTTATTTATCTGAAAAAACTTTTACCAATTTTACGATGATCAGATGTAAAGATTCTAGAAATAGTGAAACCAACTTTTTCTATACGTCTTTGAAATCTACTTCTATCACGTGCATTTTTTTCCCAATGACATTTTCGTGCTGATCTGTAAGAATTGTTCCCCAAGTGCATAACGTGAATATCTTGTTTAATGTTGAAGTGAACTTTTTTAGTTTTGTTATTTAAATTCATATCATGCAAGTATGAAAATTGAAAGTCTTAATCTAAATTTTTTTCTTTAAAAGATACATATATGCATTATAACATTTTTTAACAGCACATCTAAAATTCTTATTTGATAGTGTATAGGACAATTTAATTTAAAGTTATCAATCTTTTTTAATGACGGCAAATTTCTGCTTAGATCTTCTATTTTAACTTTGTCAATGTACTTTTGAAAAAAAAAGTTTTTTTTGTTCTCCTTTAACATAAATTTTTTCAGCTGACTTAAATAGTGTTTTAATATACATTTTATATATAAATATTCGACTAAACCGTTATTCAATTTAAGTCCATTTATTTTATTTTCGCAATATTGATTATTATATTTCATATCCCACTAAGCCATTCTGCGGGGTACGGTGCTTTGGAAATGTTTACACGTACTATGTATAAATGTAAACCTGTAGAAAAAATTAAATATATAGATATATGCTCTCCCTATCCATATATCTGCAAACGAAGAAAATTTCCTATTAAGCATCCCATAGTTTGCAAAGGAGAAAATGCTTCTAAATTAAATGTGTCAGCCATTGATGGAATAATTAAGTGTAAAAAATGTTACCTCCACCACATATTTTACACCTTGTTCTTCCAGTAAAGGAAAATAATAAATTAATTTTCTCGATTTGTAAAAGTTGTAGTGAAGAAAAATATCAAGAAGAATATTGTTATCATACTGACACAGAAAGATCATTAATAGGTACTTGGGTGATCGATGACGTCGTAAAAGCTATTGAAACGGGGTACGAATTTCTAAATATTTACGAAGTTTGGAGATACAAAACAGTAAAATATGATAAAAGTAATTCAAATGACGGACTATTTATAACAATGATGAATAAATTTACACAAATTAAACAAGAAGCTTCCGGCTGGCCTATTATGCGTCAAACTGAAAAAGAAAATTATTTAGAAAACTTTTTAAACGTAGAGGAAATTAGAATACGAAAAAATTCATAATAACCCTGGCTTAAGATTATTTGCTAAATTAATGTTGACCTCATTTTGGGGTAAGTTTGGTCAGCGAGAAAACCAACAACAAACAATGATTTTAAATTAACCTTTCCAATTGTATGAGCTGTTAACAAATCACTCTGTAAAAGTGTGTTCAATATAGCCAATTACTGTGGAAAACATAATAGTTACCTGGTAATATAAAGATGAAGCAGCAACTCTTTACCAACTATCAATGTGTGCATTGCAACATACACAACGACACAAGCATGACTTAAACTGTGTAGTTATTTAGATCAGCTTAATGATAGAGTACTGTATTATGACACAGATTCTGTCATATATATAAACAAAGCAGGAGAAATAGATCCATCAATAAGAGAATACATAGGTGATATGACTGATGAATTTAATTTTTTAACATTTTATGGTTCTGGCAGTTATATTACAGAATTTGTTAGTGGTGGACAGAAAATTATGCATATAAAGTACATTGTCCAAAAGATAATTCTGAAAAAGTAGTATGGCAAGTCAAACGAATTTCTTTATATTATACTGCTGCAAAACAAGTCAATTTTGAGAGTATTAAAGATGCTGTATTGAATTTTCAAAATAAAACTATAGATATATTTGTAATTTCGGATAATATTAAAAGGATCAAAAATCATGGGGCGGTTACAACACGAGAAACTAACAAATATCAACCAAGATCAGACAAGCGTCGAATATTAGAACATCGCAGTTCTTTATCACATGGGTATAAGAGACAAAAGATTCAATAAAATATGATTTTGTATTTGTATTATAAATTTATTTAAAGAATAAAACATACTTTAGTTAAACAATATTGTTTTCCATGTGTTATGATGGTTATCAAATCCAAGTCATTTTACATATACTTTATTTCCTTGCTTTTTAATAAACTTCTCAACAAGGTCAGTAAATGGGTATTTTACAGATGTAAGCTCAGCTTGATGAAAGCCTCTAGAAATTGCTGTGCCAGTGTAGTCCAATAATTGATAGGTAACAGGATAAGTATTATTGATTTTTTCAATTCTAAATATTTCAGATGACCAATTCGGTTCATAACTTTTTCGAAATGACTTTTATATTTACTTATTCTTACAAAAATTTCGAACTATATGTATATTTATTTTTTTGAATAATTTGAATTATTTTAATTTTTTTTAGGGGGAAGTTTTGTTGTACTATATTTTGTAGAATTATATTCTTTTATTAGTGGTTCCATAATAGGTAACCATTTATAATTCCCGTTTAAACTAAATTTTTTCCACATGCAATTTTTCAATGTCCGATTAAAGTGATGCTTTAATTCGCTAAATGTATGATAATGATTGATTGATTTTTCGTTCATATAATTTTCAAATTGTGAATTGAAAAATTTCTTACCATGATCAGAGTGAATATTTTTTGGTATAACTTTAGCTCTACTAATAACTGATTTTAAGGCATTTAAAACATTTTCAGAATTTTTTGTTTTTACAGGTTCAGAATAGGCGTATTCAGAAAAGGTGTCAATGACCGGTATCATTTCCTATAAATCAATATGTCATGCGTCATTTAATCCTTTTTATTTGGAATTTATTCTAAGAAACTTAAGTCTTGCCTGTCTATGAATTTCAGCTACTATTTGAGCTCTTAAGATTTTATTTATATTAAACAATTATGTCAAATAATTTTAGAAAGTTAAAGGTCTTAAGTATTTTATATGTAATAATTGAGATAATAATTATTACATATAAAATAATAAACCAAAGCATGGTTTAAACTAACCGTTTCCTTGAGTTTAATTTGCTTTTATACATTTCTAAAAGAGTATCTAACTTGGGTTTTATTTTCAATTTTAATTCACTTCTACTCTGATTTTTATTCAACCAAGCACTAAAATGCAGGCTGATTCAACAACATATATATATTTTTAAATCTAAACATATAAATGAAAAATAAAACTAAGTTATCTATTACTATGTATTTTGATTTATTTTAGTTGGTTTATGTGGTATATTACAGATTTGCCCATTTAAAATTACAGGGATTTCAAAAAATAACCTTGAATATAAATTTCTTGTTATAACCTTAATAACTGCTGTTCACCACATCATTTTAATATTCTCCAACATATTGTTTTACATTAAGCTCAGTATTTTTAATATAGGTCATCACAGCATTAAGGAAATTATTTTAATAGTCAAATTTTTCTGCTTCTTCTGTGTTAATAGTTATGCTCTGTCCGTTTGCGTTTGCCGATCGTAGCCCATAATGAAAACTTTGTTTTATGTCTTTTATTATCTGCTCATTGAGTTTTTTGTTAAATTGGTAATAAAATTTATTTAAATCATGAAATTTTAAAGGAATTTTCTTTTTACTTAAAACTTCAAACGACTCGTAGTCAAACCTAACATAAATTTTTAATGTATGACTTTTATTTAGAAAATAAGTGTAACTTAGCAATAAATTTGAACTTTGACCTGGTTCCTCCATTACTTTAATTTTACTAAAAGTTGTTTATATTGTTTTATTATTTATTCGTTTTAGGAACACAAGTTTGTAAAGAGTTATATTTTCCAAATACATTTTGAAAGGTTTTTAGAATCAATTTGTCATTTTCTAATTGATTTACATTATTAAATTTTTTTAAAAAGGCGTTCATACTATAATCGCAACGTATATACCACGTATAAACACAACAATATTGTCCGCATACATCTGAATAGTTACTTTATAACTGTTTCTCATTAAAAATTATATTTGGCTTATCTAACGTTCATCCAGCACATTCTAAATGGGTTGTAGTGGCATCTGTACCGTAATTTAATAATGATTCAATATAAGCTCTGTAATGGTAATTTCCATCCGATGGAGATATATTCTTTCCATTTAGTTGAACTTGCATTGTTTTATTAATGAGTGTAACATACTATTAACTACACTTGGCTGTTATATAGCGGTTCCATCAATTTTTTTGTCTCTATCTTTATTCCATTGTGTTCCATATTTTTTAAAATGTGTACTTTTAATTTAAGATATGTAGAAAATAAGCCTCTATATGTATCACCATGACCTAATGAAACAAATTCTATGACTGATAGATTATGTAGAAAAGCGATAGGGTTATAAGAAACTTACTCAGAACGCAATATACTTGTTTAAACGGCTTCTTTTTTAAATATAGCCAACTAGTATTTTATACTCTAACATAATTATTCAAAAATATCTTTGTATTTCCTTTTGCTACTAACTTTGCATCGCTTTGACGTATAATAATTTAAATTGTTTATGAGATATCGTTTTATAGGTTTTCTTCTTTTTCTTTTAGCTTGTCCATACATTTCATTGAGTTTTCGAACTGCTCTTGGCCTTACGTTTTTCATTATCTCTTTACTTCGATCTTGTATAACTACTTTTACATTTTACATCAGATAAAGCATTAATACATGAGTTAATTACCTCTTTCAATATATTAGCTCAAGATGTAAATATTGGTTTTAAATATTTAAAAAGTCCATCAAAAAAAGTCCCTAAGCCTCGACCGCTTTGGTAAGGTACAATAGAATGTAACAGTGGACCAATATCCTCAAAATCTTTTTCTGTTTGAACTAAATAATATTAAAGTATGTTCTCTCCATAATATTTAAATAAAATATTAAATAATGTTACGAAATTTCTTTTATTTATACTTTTTAAAATGCAATATATTTTAAAAAGTAAAAGTAAAGTAAAATGCATTACTTTTGTTGGAATACTACTAGTAGAGAAATTCATTGGACTACCATACTTATCACATAATAAAATAGAAATATTGTCAAAACTTCGCTTTTCAACAGGAAAATATTGAACATTTTAAAATTCTATTTAATTATTTTCGTAATCATTTTTAATTGTTATTGCTATTAAACATCTTATGACTTATAGTATTATCTCCAACGATATGTGGTTCAATAATGTCAGTATATACAAATATAATTTAATAAATGGTATAATGCTTCTAAATATGACTTATATATTTTTTTTTATTTAGTTCTATAAAAATTTAACAACATAACATATGATATAAAATATTTCATTGCCTTATTGGCATTATAGAAATAACAATCAAACAAAAGTGTATTCAGTTTTGAATTGAGGTTAATTAACTAAATTAAATTAAAAAAAAATTAAGAAAATTAAATACAAACTAAAGAAGATAAAATATTAGGAAATAAGAATTAAAAGAAAATAAAAATTAGCAATATTAAAATAAAAAAAAGTGAGAAACAATAAACAAAAAAATAAGTAAACAACCTTGAGTAAACAACCGTAAATGCAAGAAATTCTCAAAGTACAAAAATATGTAAGATTAAAACATTAATACATAATACGATTCAGTTCACAAGGTGACAGCAAAAAAGCTTTTAATTCTTTTTTAAAAGACAAGAGGTGTTTTTATATTGAATTTTTATGTTGGGCGACAGTTCATTATATAAACTACTTCCAGTAACAGACATTCTTTGGGATGACAAAACACTTCCACTTCTTTGAATTTTTATGTTGATCTAATTCCTAGTAGTAAACGGATGAGTATGTCGTTCAATAGACACTATGTTAGAAAAACCAATGTTGTTTATGATTTTATATACACTCAAAATTACTTGATATTTAAAAATTCCTTTTATCGGTTCTATGAGATATTGGTAAATTAAGAATGTTTTTCAATATTTTATTTTGACAAACTTGAAGGTTACGAGTATTGTTATTACAAGCCCATACACAAGCAGCATATGATAAAATTGAGTGACCAAGAGCAAAATACATATTCATTTTAATATTTTGCGGAATTTTATTTTAAAATTTATAAAGAACACCATTAAAACGACTTAATTTGTCAGTCAAAATATGAATGTGTGTAATCCAAGTTAAATTGCTATCTAAATTAAATCCTTATTATTTTTGATTTGGATGTATTCAATATCAATTTGTTGCGATGGAAAAATTCAGAAATAATATTTAAATAATACTTAATTTTCCTCTTCTCGCACATAACATCACGATCTAGATAAAATATGCTACAGTCGTCAGCTAATAGTATTAATTTTCCTATGATTGGAAGTTTATGGATATCATTTATGAAAATAAGAAACAGTAATGGTACCAAAATGGATCCTTATGGAACTCCCATACTAATGCTTTTCGAAGAACTATCTCAATTTTTAAATTTAACAAATTGTATCCTGTTCTTTAAATAGCTTTTTATTAGGTTCAAAGATGCCCCAGAAAATCCAATACAGTTCAAATTTAAAAGTAAAATATAGTGATCGATACTATCAAATGCTTTTTCTAAATCTAAAATATTAAAATTAAGTGTAATAGTTACCATATTAAATTTGTCAAGGTTAACACAAATAAAATCTACCACATCAGTTAATGCATTTTGAGTACCTATACGTTTTTGGAGTTCATATTGATAAAGATATAAGAAGTTATTACTAGTTAAATGATTCAGAATTCTATAATAAATTAACTTTTCAATTATTTTAGCAAAAGTAGGAGGTATTGATATCGGTCTATAATTTTCAACATTAGTTTTATCTCCTTTTTTATTCCCCTTAAATTTGCAAAACATCATGATATATACTTGTTTCAATAATTATATTAAATAAGTAAGCTAACGTATTCGAAAAAACATTTAATGAATTTTTAATAATTCTAGACGTTATACCGTCCCATCCACTTGAGTTAGCATTTTTTAGATTACTTATAATACATTTTACTTCACTTTTTGTAGTTTGTTGAAAAGTAAAATTAGGAAAATTCCAGTTTAAAGTACCAAAATATACAGTTTTTTTTTTACGAGGGACGGTGGAAAACATCAAAAGTCACTCAAAGGAACTGCACGAGGTTTCTCTGAATAGTGTTGGACTCTAACCAACCAAAACCACCCCATTTAAAACCAAACTATAGTATTGGTCCTTTAATACATAATAATATAATGTACAGCTTGGTTTTGGGGAAAAGCATGGGGGAAGGATTACTTGGGTGTTTGAATATAGGAAAATTGGGATTATGGAGGATGAAGAGAAAAATTTGGATAGTTATTTTGAAGAAAGATGTTAGTGTTTTTCTTGAATTTCGATATATCGTACACAAATAAATTACCAACTTTTGGGAACACATTTGCGGGCATAAGGTTCAATAAACGCGACGTGCGCATGACAAACGCATTTCCGAATGCTGTATTGCGCCATCTTGCCAGTTCGACAGTGTATGGGTGGGCATCTATTGCACTCCTCGTTTCACGTTGGAAAACTTTGAGTGGAGGCATCAATAGTTTTATTTCTTTAGAAAGGGTGTTCACCCCTACATAATTTCTATAAAAGAGGGAGCAGACCCGCTAGCGTCCTCTTTTAAACTTTTTGCAAATGACCAAAAGGATTTGCTATTCTTAGGCATAAGTTTGCGTTTCAACTTTAGGTTGAATAAGAGTTTTTGCCAGTTGATAATTCTCTTGCACCTGTTTCGAGCCACTATATAGTTTGCCCTGAGAGCCTCCGACCTATTGCTTTGATACAGTTTAAAGGCCTCCTCCTTTTTAAAAATGGCTTCACTGTAAATGCGATTGAACCAAGATTTGGATTTCCGTTTAATAGTTCTCATGGAGTGAGGAATAAATAACCTCATTCCAAGTAAAATTGTTTCACAAATCGCATTTGCAGCAAAGTCGACATTCCTATCGCGGAAGCACAATGACCAATCAAAGGATCTGAAAAAACTGTTAAGACCCTCTCAGTTCGCATGGCTGTATCGCCATAATAATTTCCTGGGAGGAGTCCTTTGATTGGTAATTGGGCCTACCCGGAAACTTGTTTTAACCAAACAATGGTCGGAGCCACCCAAGAGGCAACCAACTGAAACCACATATTTTTCAGGGTGTGTGGTCAGGAAAAGATCCAAGAGGTAGCTTTCTTGATCAGCACGATCCGGGATCCTAGTGGGATTTTGGACAAGTTGAGAAAGATGGAAAAGAGATGAGAATAGTTCAACTTGTTTCCAAATTGAGTTTTGACTCAGAGAAGTGTTACTAGAAAAGTGTAGCCAGTCTCTATTATGAATATTGAAATCACCCGCCAGAACAATTTCAATTCCTGGATATGAATCCAAAACTTTATTGCTCTGGTTTGAGAGATTTTCAATTTCCACAACAGTTTCCTCTTCACTTGAGTTGGGTGATCTGTATAAGAAATAGAAATGTATGACTTGCTTTCTAACAAGGATTTTTACCCAAACATAGTGGAAAGTTAGGCTAAAACATTTGAATTTATTAAGAGTGTTGAAAGCTGTGTCATTTTTAATATAGATGGCGATATTAAAATTATCATTCTGGCCGTTAACTTGAGTTTCACATAGGGCAAGAATTGCTGGTTTGCTAGAATTTAAATGGCAAGTGACGGCATTGAAATTCGTCTGTAAACCGTGTATATTGCAGAAATCTACATTAAAATTGGTAATTTTGTAAAATTTTAAAAATCAATATAAGTAAAAATCATCAAATTAAAATTTATAATTAGATAAAAAAGTGAAATATCAAATTAAAATTTAAATTGATAAAGAAACAATAAAAATTATATGTGTACGATATGAATACCGCGTTGACAAATGATTTATAAAACGTTCAACAGTTTTTAGCATACACTGTGAAGTCACCTTATTGAACGCAGTTACAACCAAAAACACACTATACATGTTACCGCCTCAGGTCTTCTAATAAGATGATGTTCATGAGTAAAGCCAATAGAAGAAAAATAAGATATAAAGTTTAATTTGTCACTATTATCACACAGTAAATTAATATTGGAGTCACCTGATATTAAACACGGCGAAGAAGATATCTTATTTATTCATGTCTATTATATTCTGAAAAATCAATATTCCACATTTTTGAGACCTGTAATAACAAACAAAGTGCAGCATTTTTAGGGTAAAATCAAACATTTTAATACAAACAACATTACAATAGTTTATATTTACCTTTATGACAACCTCATATTTAATATTTTCATATACATATGAATATACTAATGCCACCATAAGAATCATTACGTACAGAAGAAACGTGACTGTAGTTGTAAATATCATAAAGCTGTATTAATTTTTCGTCAAACCAAGTTTTTTGAATCATTATGATCATTGGTAATTTATCATGAGAATATACCAATTCTCTAAATGTGTTAAATTTGTTTAAAGATGATAAACTTCTTGCATTCAAGGATAAATTACTA